>JAOEHY010000639.1:13955-25618 GCA_025447955.1 Psilopsiagon aurifrons | reverse complement strand
AATAAAATCCCACGGGTGGCAATGTTGGCATAAGTGGTTTGTGGTTATCTGTTTCACACACACAAATTGATACGATTTACTTCAAACGCTTGGCCTTTTTGTTCTTGCAATTCTATTTGACTTCAGTCTGATGAATGAAAGAACTGAGCTGTTGAAAGGACAAGGAATGCAAAACTGTAATCAGGTTAGAAACATCAGGATTTTTCTATTATAAGTTAACTAATGCTCAGTAACTAGTGGAGCAGGAAAAGATCAAACAAAAAAAACCAAGTTCACCCTTGCCTTGAAGTAATCAATATGTACCAACTCCTAAAACTGATTATATAAAGGTACCTTTTGAATATTGGCACTTTTCTCTCTGCCTCCATTTGTAACCATGTTGGTACAGAGAAGCTCAGGACTCTCAGGAGAAGAAGTTGCCTGCTTGCTGCCAGATAGCCAAGGGCATAGGGGGAAACAAAAGGAGGCCTCACTCTACCAAACAGGTCTCTTCTCAAGAAAATAACACAGACAGGATAAGCCATCAAATGTTTCTTCTTATCTAGAGAGAAGATCATTGGGAAATCCATGAGATCAAGTTGGTCAGAGAGAGCCTGCCAGCCCACACACTTCTGTGGAATTCTTAGGAAGGAACTGAATATGAAGTGAGTGGTTAACAAAATTTCACGTAAAGCCATATTGTCTGCGTAAAACATTTCAGTTTTATTTAGGTGGTGTTTTCTCCCTGTTCTGGTAGGTAGGAGGATGAATCCCTGCAATTTTTATACTCCCAATTTCTAAACAGTGGGGAGGGAGAGCTGGTTATTTCTGGTAGGATCAGTGTTTGTAGTGGTTTCACTCTCATTTCCCTTCTGCAAAATCAGCTGTTCTTTACCAGAGTTCAGAAAACACAACCATCTCACCTAGAAGAGGACAGACCCACTTCTGAGAACTACTGGGTTTTCTCTACAAGCCACTGTTTAGCTTGCTGGGATCAAGAGGACAAAATCCAGCCTACTTTCTATGCTACTTCCCAGCAGACAATAAAATCTGCCTCTCAGATCACATCTGCAGTGAAAAACAAGAACTCCACATGCTTGTCTTTGAGTTCTCCAGAAAAACCACTCAGCTTGGGCTTGGATTTTACCACCAATACCACTGACTTGAGTGAAAAGCCAACCTTTGGCGTGCAGAAAATCATTGTGGTTGGTATAGCTTTTCCTAATAACATGTTCCGGTGCTTAAGCACGATGAATTGCCTCTATTTTTTTTTTATGGTTTTTTGACAAGGCAACAGAGGGGTGTTTTTGTGTCAGAGATTAAATAAAAGCTTTTCAAAGTACTGGTTAACAGCAGACAACTTTGCTTGAGATATGATCCAAGACTGAAGCAAAAGACAGTCTGCTGCCTGATTGCAGTGCCTTCAAATCAAACCTTGGTTTTTTTCTTGCTATTCTGTTCCCTGGCAACATGTAGAAATAGAGTTGAATGTGAAGAAATGGAAATAAAATAGAAACATAAATCAAAATAAATACAATACAATAAAAAAATTAAAACCAATATAAGAGTATTCTGTTAATGTCAAGCTGTTTATATTACAACAGTGAATGCAATAATAAAAATAAGAGCATGGTAAACTACTGTGCCATATTGTGCATAGCAAGAGTGTACTTTATTCTTAAAGTAATTCCGAAATGAGGTCCATGAGACTACTGGCTGCTGGCAAAGTCTAAATGTTCAAACATGATTTCCTGTTGCCCTGCTTAAAATGATCTTGAAATCAAAGATCTCACTGCAATTAGCCCTAGAGATAATGATTTCAGACTGCTTTTCAGATGTTCAGAGCAAATATTTTGGGGGTTTGTGTCTGCAAATTGACAAGGCTTTCTGTACACTGCAAACACACAAGACAAGGTCTCAGGAGCCTCTGAGATGGGATTGCAGAATTTCACTCATTACAAAGAGCTTTGCTGTCAATCATGCAGCATGGCGCTAGCAGACCAGAACTGATGTGGAAAATGTGCCTTCGTTGTAAAGGTGGGATGACAGTTTAGCTCCTAGGAAGATCCATAGGTCTAAAGAATAGTACAAAAATTAGTATTTTTGATGGAGCCATGTGTATCTACTGAGAGAGCAACCATAAAATCTACAGCAAAAGCTCGGTGTTAAAACAGTTGTCCCACAGGGGCTGTATAAGGGTATTTCACTTAATCATCCTGTGTCTGCTGAAGATTTTGCCAGTAACAGGATTTTTCCCCTCTTTCTACACATTACACATTTTGTCAAATGCAGCAGGAACTTACCTGGAAAGGCAGGGTGGGGATGAGGTTCACTTACACAGAAGCAGACACAAAAACCACTTTACCACTACCAAACAAAGCATCAGTGTTATTTCCTTATTCTGAACTATAGGAATTAACATCCTCATTTTACCTATAGACACTTTCAGATCTCTCTCACACACAGACAGCATATTCCTCCCTCCCATTCTCCTTTTGAGTTTATAGCCCACAGATTCATTTCTGACACTGGGCCACTTTAGCTTAGGAATCAGCACATTTATATTCCAAGCTGAGGACAGGTATCCCAAGAGGAAAAAGGCACTAGTCAGGTCTTGCCTCTATGACAAGCTCCTAGATGACCTCCAGAAAGTTACTTGCAGTCTTTGGCTTGTTTAGCTGTAAAATAATGAGGATATTACTTCTTTTCCCTTACCTCATTTAAGTAAACTAAAAAATATTGATCTTAGGCACCTTCCTGTATATGCCTCAGTGCTGTAAAGCTGTTAGCACTCTCTTTTTAGCCAGAGATCTGCTACAACATCCCTTGACCACACATGTCAAGATTACTTAGAATTTTACAGATAGGGCCGCATGTCATACAAAGCAGGGCAGTTGGAATAGTCTATAGTTGCCCTACTCGAAGGTTTTGGGGGTCTTCTTTTTGCTTACAGAGGATATAACTCCCTTGCAGCAGGTATAAGAACCTGGCTCTCACGTGGCTGTCCTTGCTACTGCTTTGACGTAATTCTCTAACTGCATCCCCTAATTGAAAAAAGAAGGGTTGGCTCAAGCTTGTGATGACTCAGGTCAGACTGTTATGTCAGAACATAGCACTTGACTCAAAAGTTGTCTTGCTTTCTGTATGCAGCTCTGCTCAAGCCTGGCAGTGTGTTGCTTAAAAAAAATGTCTATGACTCAGAGGTGAATAGCACAGGCCATTTCTATGGATTTTACCTGTGATTTCAGTTGCCTTTCATCATCAATGCTAAATTGCTTTGGTATGGCCAGAGGCACTTTCCACTGGTTGAATTAAAGCTGAGTTGCATTGCCAGACGGATCTAACAGGACCAAAGAGAGTCAGAAGCAGAGACATGACTTTGTAGCCCACTGGCTGTAGCAGTCATTTGGAACAAAGCTGTCTTGGTTTCTAGTCCCTACTTCCAGGGTTTTGTAATTTACCCAGTACCTATAATTCACCCAGCTGATGTAGAATAAAATAATCATATCAGTCCCATACTTGCTCCACTTGGAATAAGTACTGAGGCTTACCTGGAACTCCTATGGAGTAGAAACCTCTTTTCCTTCTTCCTGCAAGTCTGGTGTTGTAGTATGCTCTTACTGTCTCACATGTATAAAGGCAGAGCTCCTTCAGTACCTGGATTGTTGGGCAAGATAAGGGCAATAATTACATACTGCACGCTTGTAACTCTTATCATGGACAGCTTACAAAACTCCTTAAAAACATCCATCCATTCTCACAACATGCCTGGGAGTTTTATTGTGCACACAAGCCATTATTTATTGTGAACTGAGAGACAGTACTCTGTTGCTGGTATACCAAAGATAAACAACTTGCCCAGGCAGAGTCTGCAAGGGAACTTTAGGGTTGCTCCAAACCATGTGTTTAAATCCCAAGGCCAGAGCAGTACATTCAAAGGTATTTAACCTGGCAAAAGCTAAAGTACAGGCTTGTACCATTGTGATAAGTCTTGGACTTCTGGTTTACCACAGTGTGGATGAGCATGGAAGAGGAGCCAGGGAAGGGCTGATAAGGCTGTCAGTGCTCTCCCAGCCACTTTCTGGTGAGTGTGGTGATTCGGCTCCCGCCCCCCTTTCCCAGGATGAGCACTGCTTCTAGACTGCATGATGAGTCAAGGTATTGTGGCTGAGACTGCAAGCACTGGCTCTGTCACCAAGCAGACAGACAGACATTCAAAGAAACCACAGCCCTCTGGTTTCTTTGTCCTTGTTTGCTTAATCAAATTAGGGTTGTGTGTGCGCGTACACATTTTTTCGACCCACAGCACAAACAAATACTGCTCAACACCTGAGGGTGGCTGGCTCTCAGAAATGCCTCTGGAAAGATGACTCAGAGGAGTAGTGGGAGGCTCCTATGGCACTCATCCCAACGCGGGAAAGAGCATTCCCTCTTACTGTAAGTGATCTAATTATATTACTGTAAATCTCACTCTCGCATTTTCGGCTACCTCCGCATCAGCTCTCAGGCTGCACTTATGTAATTGTGGAAAACTTTCTATCAAACCAAAGATTCCTGCTGTATGCCACATTGTTTGCAGAAGACTTGTATACAAGTTTGGGGGGGGAGGGAGACATCAGTGCAAGAGACTGAAACTGGTACCTTTTCTACCTTTTTTACAGGTACACAAATTTGTGCATTAAATCACACTGGGGAACTATAAAACTGCAAAGAAAATGAGCAGTCTAAGTTATTTTCTTCAGTGTGATAAATCCCGTTTAGATAAACAGGCCAAGTTTTTTTATCCCTAATGTTTCAATTAAGCACAATATTCCCTTCTACTTTTCCTCAGTCTCACCTACTGACACTGATCATATCATTTGGCAGCTGGTAGATTCCTGGTTATCTTTCAAGGGATCCTCTAGCTGTATCCCTTATAGGTGCTCCCCAACAGTCAGGTAGTCTCACACAGACCCCTTGGGTCAGGAGCATCAAAAAAAAGAAGATCCAGGTGATGAGCTGGCAGCAGTAAGTGCTTGTAGAATTAAAGTTATTTCCTGGCTGTGTCAGTTACTATTGCAATAGTGATCTGGTTCAGACCTTATTATGTGGGTGTGTGTAGAAGCAACTCTTCCACTGGGACATAATGAGGGAGAGGGTGACCACTCTATTTGGAAACAGAGAGAAGGGAGGAAAGCACTGCCTGCAAGCCATGCTCTCACTCCAGTTCAGAGATGTCACTAGGAAACAAAGCAGTGGCAGGGACAGATGCAGCTGTGTATGCTGGCGCTTGCTGAGACAGCTGAGGAGAGTCTTAGGGAGGACACAGGGCAACATCCTGAGTGTGTCCTGAGAAAATCTGAGAGAGTGCCTAGGGCACAGCACGACTGGAAAGGAAACCTGACTGGCAGGAGAAGACTCTGGGCATGTCTATGCAGCCTGGTGCCCTGGCTGGTGCCATTCCACCTGTGCAGCAAGCCAGCCTGGGAGGAGATCCTGAGCTCTTCTGTGCCACCCCTCAGAAGCTGCCGTTGTGCTCCGCTGGCTGGGGTCCAGCTGCCTCAGAGCCCATGAGGAGCAGCCTGTCCACATCTGGTTGAAGGCATGTCTACACAGCCTCTGACATGCTTCCTATTTTTTTAACTGTTTTTGTTTTAATCCCTGATCTATTCAGAGAGAGAGAAAAAAAAATATAAAACCGCATTCCTTGTTCCTGGTAGAACTTCTCAAGCAATTGACACCTCCATCTTCTCCATGTATCTGGTGTCTTACTGGGGCTGTGCATTTGACACAGATGGTTGAGTCAGAAGAGACAGTGTTACTTAAAAAAACTTTCTAACAGAGCCCAGGACTTGATCTATTGTCTACGAATCCAAACGGCAATAGGCCTTACAAAAAAGAAAGGGCGAGGAAAGGGTCACTCCAGCCTATTCTTCTAAATCAAAAACAAGCAAAGAAAGAAAAAAATTGCAGAAGGTCAACTGAGGAACTGACACCCGAATCCAGGAAATTGTCAGACAAAGCAACTATGATTTATATGGACCCCTTGCTGCTTGCTAGGATTACATCGCTACACTTGCACCTCTGAACAATGCCTGCATTCAGATTGTAGCTCAACTAAGAAGGGATGAAGAAGTGATTTTCTGGGGTAGGCATGAAATGGAAGTATAAACAGGGAATTTGTGCTGATGCTCTGCCACCGAAAGTGGGAATGTGGGGGTGCAGTGACAGCACGAGCAAGAAAAGCAACCTGTAAGGGTTGCAAAGTAAAGCTTTTTCCCTCTGTTTTTTATTGTCTCCATAAATGTCTTATGAAGACAGAACCTCACATTGTACTATTTAAAAATCATAACACAGTTTGCAAAATAAATAAGCAAGTTTTCTGTAACTATGATAGTTCATTATTTCATCCTATGAATACTTCCAAAAAAGACATATGCACATAAACTTTCTACAAATTGGATCACTGCATTTATATGTACACACAGATATTGTAATTCACCCATCAATACACACACTTTGGATTTGATCATTTTCTTGTGATTTGTTGTATACACATGAAAATGAAAGGTCAGACTTAGGGCCCAGTCCTGCTCCGGTTGAGTTGAATTATAATGTTCTCATTTTTTGTCTTCATAATGTTTAAGGACTAGCTATGTTCAGGATACCTTATACTAGCTGAAGATCTAGTATTACTCCCTTAAGAAAGAATAATACTTTGCTGATCATAGATAAGATTTACTGCTGTTCTTTTCCAAGGTACATCTGACAGGATTTACCACCTCTGCATCTTCAAATGACGAAGCTTGACTACGTCTGAAGAAGTGGGTATGCTTGATATTTTCCAGTATTCTTGCCTCCCACATCAAAATCCCATCTGTTGGTGTCAGGTGAGTAACTGGAAGTCAGTCTGTCTGCAAGAATTAAGTTTCTGGGCTTTAAGGCTGCAAGCATGTCTTCAGAACACGAAATCAAAACTTTCAAAGGTCCAAAGGCAATTAAAAAGGATGACATTCATAATTTTTTAGGACCCTGAAGTTTTTAAGCCAATCCCATAATTTTGGGGGACTAACTTGGTAGGCCTGCAAGTTGTTGGCTTGCACTGAGCAAGCAAAAGTGGTAGAAAGAGAGACTGTTGCTTGTGTTGGTGGCTCTTCTCTCTTGGAACATTGGACTTGTCTGTTCTTCCTGCAAGATGCTGGTGTTTCCAAGTTTCTAGATTCCTATGAGTCACTGTACTCTGTTATTAAAGAAGAAGATAATTTTAGAAATATAACAGGATCAAACAAATAGCGCTACTCTTTGTTTCAAATCCACAATATGCTCTAATATCTTTGATCCCTTAGTTTTTCAACACCCTTTTGAGATGTACAAATTTGGTATGAGTTAACACACAGTTCTGGATTATTTAACTTGTCAAGGTATGGAGTATAGCTAGAAAAGTATAAATATAAGGAGGTCTCAGAGCTAAGCACAGATAACAAACTGTTCAATCTGTTTTTTTCATTTGTGACCAACCAACATGCTGTGTGTGATTTAACAGTCTTAATACACCAAATAATTAAAATAAAATGAGAGCATTAAGGAAATACAAGCAAGGCAAAGTATTTAATTATCACCTAAGAAAAAATAGACCTAGTTTAATTCAGCACATCCTATTTGAACTGGGATGAACTTGAAGATAAATTTAATTTCCTTGTTGAAGCAGGGCCACATTTAAAAACATTACTCAAAATATATTAAGATCTACTACTTCTCTTTATTTCAGAGTTAACAGGCATGAAATCTGTCTGACTGGTTAAGAATTTGTACAAGAAAACTATGACAAATCACAATCAGCTGCCACATTTGCCTGTTTTATGTCTTCATTGTTCATTATCTGTGAACATTTATTCAGGCCAAGTGTTGTTTGTATGAATTTGGTTTTCATTTAACCGAGAAAATTGGTAGGATCAAATAACCATCTAAGCACTTGTTGTGGAGATTGATGGATAAAATGCACCTCCGATATATTCACAACAATAATATAGCCCTAACTAATGCTGTGAAAGCACAAGAAATTTCCATTTCCAAAGGAGTTCTAGGAAATTAACATTTAGTTTGCTCTGAATCAGAATGAATACAAATGAATTGCCATGACTGAAAAAAAATCCTTGTATCACAATACTTTTCTTTCTGTGATAGAAAGCAAATTACGGTTTAAAACTAAAAGTAGTTTTGAAAAAACACCTCCTCCCCCTTAGCTTCCATTCCAAGAATGTTGAAATGGAATTTTTTGACCTTCTCACAATACTTCTTCCCAACTTTTTCCCCAAAACAAAAGGTTGTGAAAATCAACATGCCTTAGAGAGTAGTTTTGGTTTGACAAAATGGCATTTTCTGATGGAAAAAAAGCATTCAATTGGAAAAATTTTTAACCAGCTCTAGCAGTAACTCTGGATTTCACACTCTGGGCTAAATTTGCAACCTTTCACCCTCTGAAATTAACTGGAATACTTGAGAAGTAAGGAACTAATCAGGGGAAAGAAGCACCCTCCCTATGGTTTGGAGACTACAGGGGGGCCTACTGGAATGGATCCGCACAGGCAGGCTGCTATACAGATTCCCATGGTGTCTGCTCCCACCAGCACAATTACAGGATCAGAGGCAGATTTGTAAAGAGTCTGATTTTTTAATTTTTTTCCAAGGAAATAGCTTCATTTTGTTTTGTTTCTTGCTGTTCTTGGCACAAAATTCATGTTTTATTGGTATGAAATACAAGTCTGTTTTGACACTTGCAGAGACAACGCAGACAGAGAGAAACATCTTTCTAGCTGTAAACTGAAGTTTGTATGCCTTGTAAATAGTTTTTCTTGCTCATATAGGGTAAAAGAAAAAAAAAGAAATATTGTTACAAACACAGATAAGTTATCTATGTCTTGCTGTGTACTTTCCTCTTTCTTTCAAAACAGGAACCTGGTCTGCTGAGAGCATCTCATCCTTTCACTTACTTCAACACTTGAAGCAATCAGAAAATCCCTGAAATCTGAATACAGCTTCGGCTCATAGCTGTGAAAAGTTGCCTCCTATTAGTTTAGGTAAGAAGTTGCTTCTTCCCAAGCCTACTGTAGAGTCAAGATAATCTTGCTGTCAATTTGGCCTGAATTGGCTCAAAACTGTTTGCCTAATAAAAAGTCTGGAGGTTTGACCTGTGCTGTTGGAAAGCCATTGGCCCTACTTTAAGTTACTTTTGATCTACTGTAAAATCTAAGATGTTCAGGGTTGAAGGCAGCACATTTTTGTCTTAGAAAAGACACAGATCTCTTATCTGCATGTTGCTCCCTCATCTAATACAGCATAAATGAACTTTCCTCCTATTAGACTTGAGGCTAAAGCAGACAGGAAACAATGTTTTCTCTCTCTCAAAACCTTTAAAAAGCTTTTCTTCTTTTTTTTTTTTTCAATAAATATGCGCTTCATTAAGATGAATCAAAATCCTTTAAGCCCTTTTCTCACCCACACAGAGCGAAGAATTAGCCCTCGAGACACAGGAGATGTAGAAGCCTCAAGCAGAACCAAACAGCTATATCTGTAACTAAGAGGGAAGCGGTGCTGCTGTACTCTCCAGGACTGTGGCACCTTCTTGTCTAGGGCTAGCCTTTTGCACTCTCCCATCCCCTTGGAGCACTTGGGATGATGGCCAGTGCTGACTCCGAGCCATGCTAGCAGGTCTGGGCTAAAATTGTGCCAGGGAGCCTTTTAACATTTTAATAGAATGACCATATCTCAGCACCCAAGTCCATGGCACTGACATTCTGTAGTTTACTGGTACAGTCACAGTGGATCTGTCTAGAGAGTTGCTCTAAAATCTCCCACCTAAACACTCTGTCTCCAGACTGTTAGTACTTCTGCTTTAAGTCCTATTTTAGAACTGTTGCTAACACTGGATGATCCAGAATGACACTTTGTGCTATGTCATATTGAGGGCTCCACAAACAGCCAGCTATCATTGCTTAGAAAAATGGGAGGCAGAATTTTACCTAGGTAATGGAAAAAACACCATGTTGCATGGGCAACACGGGATGGAGTGGAAAACCAGTTGCCTATGTGTAATCAGCTCAGTTCAGCCATGTCAGTTCCAGCCCTGCTGAATCCAGGTAGCTTACTGCAATGTAATTTAAGTATCATTACCCCAGTGTACTCACTGTCATCTAATTTATGAGAGAACTTTTTAACTTGGTATATAGCTGCTGTGTGTATTTGTGAAAAGAAGTCATTAGAGAGAAGCGTTTAAGAATATTTTTTCAAAGCTGGGTCTTTGGAAATGCTTACTTCATTGGGAGACTCAAAGAGAAGCTTGCAGAACTTCAAGCTTCATCCACACATCATGGATTTAGCTTCTTTCTCAACAACAGAGTATGGGAGAAATGTCTTCTCTTCCCAAAAAACTGTAGTACAGTTTTGTCTCCTCTCCCACGTGTGAGACAGTGAATCTCTCTTTGCTGATAACAGGGAGTACCTCTGGTGATGCCATATGGTGCTTTTGAATTTTTTACTTCTTGTTCAAGTTTATCCTGATTAAATGCTCTGTCATCTTCCTGAGGCTTTCTGTTTTCCTGCCAAACGTTAATTGGTACCTGTTCTTGTACATTTTAATGCTCTCTCACAGCTGTAGTGATTAGCCTCAAGCATCTTTCCAAGTTCCCAGCCCTTTCTCTAAGACTTTGACATTCCTTCAGAAGTCTGACACAGATCTCTTTTTCTAAGGCTGTGTGACCTGGTTGGCTCCCTTACTGCTAAATATTTCACTTGTAAGGACAGGGATTACTATATGGTCCTTCAGGTCTGGAAGTGAACACTCTGAGAGCCCAGTGTTCACCTTACTTTCTGTTTTACAGAAAAAACGTCCATCTCTGGTCTATGGGAAGCAACACTGGGTGATTTATAGGCACCTATCTCATGTGAAATGATCTGTGGCCAAATCTGTGTACATGTCACCCTATCTTCAGAAGGAACGTAACCACATATTTGATCATTTCTCCCTCTCTAATAGCACACACAGAAGACCGGTAATTGAAAGCTTTATCAATCTGAAAGTTGATGCTGAGTGGATTGCCATACTGTTTACTGCCTTTCCAAAATGTAGCTTCTCTCTGTACATTTTGAGTCACAACCCAAACTAAAACTCCCAGTCCACAATAATAAGAATGCGTATATGGGTTATTTATCCATAACTTAAGACATTTTGTTTGCTCAAGTCATGAGATTCTTGTCTGATGAGTTTAGAGTCTGAGTATTTTCTATTAGAAGATTGTTTGTGCCTTTTCAAGCATGTGGACCTGAGTTGACAATATGAGGTTCAGGCAAAGCTAGTAAAAATTGTTCTTTGCTTGATGTCTGTGATTCACTTCTAAAATATGAAGCATGATGAACTGAGAGGAAAAACAAGTGAAACACCTCTCAAGTGGAGACCACATTTAAGAACATCCTGGAAACAGCTTTAGTTATTTGCTATATGAAAGTTGGGCAGAACTTTTTCTCAGGCACCCAAGCTGGATTTAGCTCTTTCAGTGAAGCAGAAGTGTTTATTGTATGGCCATTTCCCAGGGTTCCTGTGGAACATCACATCTCTCGACAGCCTTGAGTGAAAGATCCTGCCCCTCTACTCTGCTCTTGTGAGACCTCACTTGGAGTATTGTGTGCAGTTCTGGTGTCCTCAACATAAA
>JAOEHY010000639.1:0-13855 GCA_025447955.1 Psilopsiagon aurifrons | reverse complement strand
CTGGAATGGGCTGCCCAGGGAAGTTGTGAATGCTCCATCACTGGCGGTGTTCAAGGCCAGGTTGGACAGAGCCTTGGATATCATGGTTTAGTGTGAGGTGTCCCTGCCCATGGCAGGGCTGTTGGAAGTAGATGATCTTAAGGTCCTTTCCAACCTGAACTATTCTATGATTCTATGATTCTAGCTTGGCCTCCAGCTGCAATCTCAGCATCATGGATTATTCCTCCAGCACCAAGATAGGCTGGCATGTTGACTCAGGGGTGAGCAGCGCTTTACCGAAACCTTAGTTACATCAGTTTACCTTAATTGTGATTACAATATAAATGAGGTTAAAAACTGATTTAGCTATTTCTGATACTTCTGTTTTGTGGTGCATCAGAATAGAAGTTCTCACTCTAGCGTGATTACTTGTGTCCAAAAATCATCTTCTTCATTGTTCATGCTTTCAAACTCAAAAATAGCCTTTCTCTTACATTAATATGGCAGATAATTGCCATCTGTTCTTTGGAGTGTTTGCCAATGTTTCAAGATGCCGAAAAGGGCCACAGTATTTCACCTAAGAAAAGGTGGTAGATAAATGAGCATTTTACAAGTCTTAGCATAGCTGAGTGCTAAAGCTCTTCCAGAGAAAGAGGAGGTTTTATTTCAATAGCATATCAAGCAACAAAAATTCCTTGCCCTGAACTCTTTATGGGCATGATCCAACTATGCTTCATTTCACGACTCCTTTGTTCTGCTATGTAGGAAAGTGTTTCTTAGTATGTGTGGTGTTTAAAGTGTATTTATATGGAACAAATACTTCAGCCTTGTGAAGAAGTGCCATTGGATTCATTCATGAGTCAGTACTGGCATTCTCAGTCTGTAAATATAGTATTGGTGTAGTCATTATTTTAGAGGTGAATCGGTCAAAAATTAAACATAGAAAATCACAGCTACTGGGGGCCTGTTTTACTTGTTCTTTTAGCTTGTCTGGGAAAAGGCATCCATGTAATACATGGCTCCAAGCCACAGCAAGCTGGAATGCAAAGCTTCCGATGTAAAATAAGAAATGGGGACATGTGATAGGGGATTTCCTGAGCTGTTCTTGGTGCATCCTTGCTGTTAAGCGATCTTAGTCTTCCTCCATTCCTCTCTCTCTCTCATATACACACATACACACCCTATTTTTTGGTCCCCTTTAGCACTCCCCAAGACAGAAAGGCACAGGCCCCACCAGCAACATGATTTGAGTTTTAAAAATACTTGACATTTACATCTGGAGTGGGTTTTCCTGTCAGGAGAATAGGTCTAACTTGTTTGAAACCGCATCTGAAAGGTGACATGCAAGATGGACACAGACTTTCTGTCACGTTGCAAAAACCCCATTGTTTTTTGAGTCACGAGGTAGACAGAATGCATGCACTGCTCTGCGACTCAAAGCTACATGGCTGAAAGTGAATCCTATTTGCTTATCATCCATGCGTGATTTTGTTCCTTTTTGATTTCTTGGTTTTTGCTTCCTGGAAAGCACTTTTGATTTTCAGTGATCTGCAAGAAATCATTCTGCCCCAGGAAGTGCTGACATCACACCACTCCTGCATAAGACTGCTCTGGGCATGGTTCTGTGTGCTTTTCCTAAGAGCACCGTAAGGGCCCAATCCTGTATTCTCAGACACCCAAACTGCAACTGACTCACCAATGTCCTAGATACTCAGAGTATGCCAGAGGGGACCAAAACCAAGAGGTCAGTCACTACTGAACTTTCTCCCTCATTATTAATCGATTATTATTCCCATCATATTTAGTGCAGTTTAAGACGATACTGAAATTATTTTAACTCTGTATTTCTGCCCTCCCTCATTTTTCTAATCTTCCATGCTTTAGGTCTTTTGTCTTGTTCCCCCTGTTTCTTCCTCCTCACTTTGTTTTTCTGATTCTGGAGTTTCGTCCTGCCGATTTTTCTATTTTTGTCTGCTTTCTGTCTTTTGTTTCTTCAATTTGTCTAACTCATGCTTCCCTTCTACTTCCCTTACCTCTCTCCTTTTGTTTTTTTAAACTCAGGACACTTTTTCATTCTTCTTTGTTTACAGATAGCCTGCTTTTTTCACCCTCTTCTTGTTTGTTTCTTCATTTTGCTGTTTTCATTGAGGTTGCTGGAGCTCCCCTGCTTGCTCTGATGAATATACAGTTAGAGATATTCCTGGTTTAAAAAAGTTTCCAATCTAAACAGAAAAGCAAGGCAAAAGAGAAGTCAGAAAGAAAGGAAATACTATCTCCATATTACTGAGGGGAAAATGTGGCAATGAAAAAATCAGTTTTTGGGTCACACAGAAAACCTGTAGCTGAACTAGGAGGAAATGTCAAACCTCCCAGACCTCATTACGTGCCTTATTCATAATTTTGTGATGATTTTTGCAAGTGTCTGCAGTGTAATGATTTCCAGTGTGATAATAACAACAGTGTCCATGAAGGAGCAGAGTTTGTACATTGCTATGGGTTTTCAAGCTTACCATAAACTTGATTACTTGGTGTACACCGTATTACAAGCTAATAATTGTTTTAAAAAAAACAGTTTTATTGGATGTTTTTTCCATGCCCAATTCACATCTTATTGTGAAAGCCCACCACATAACCAACCCTATAAGTCTTAACATCTGGATATAACAAATGAATTCCTTGGAGAAAATTGGAGTAATCCAGTTTTCCTAGTTGAAGTCAGCACCATTAAGATGAGCACTGATCCACATCTTAATAAATTCACAGAATTCACCTCAGTTGGTGTCCCAAATCTTTATTTGAAATACGTGTCATTAACAACTGCTGATTGTTTTGGCACTAAATGCAGTATTAACTGGCATTTGCAGTATGTGTTCTCACGGTGGATTTGTGAGTACCCAGGCATGTGTCTCCGGAGTTAGCTGGATGTTCATCACCAGATATTGCTTGCTTCTTACTGTTTTAACCTGCTTCAGGGAGGCCATTTCTCTCTGCATCCATTCATTTTAGGGAGATTTTGCATAAATTTGTCATGGAAAGGAGTGTAGAAAGACTGCAGAACTTCTGAACCTCTCCCTATACTGTGAATATTGACTAGGGATATGACAATACGGAGCTACAGAAAACCTGGGGTACTTGGCTACTTAGATCCTATGATTATAAGGATGCCTTTGCAGCAGCTATGAGAGTCAAATGGGTACCAGCAGCACTGCGTCTTTTCTCCTTTAAAAGGTGAGGATTCAAGCCAGGATTTGGTGGTTATTGGTTGAACTGAGAGCCTCACTGTTTGTCAGTCTTAGGGCAGCCACCCTGCCCAGGGCCCTGCTAGTAAAGCTGCACGTTTACCTCCGGGTAACGCATAATCGAAAGCAAACCAACCTTGCATTCACACAGGCCAGCTGTCTGGCAGAAGGTGAGAGAGTAAATCCTTCTGGGGCTGCTAACTTCACCATGCACAGAGCCGAGCTTTCTTCATCGGCAGTGTGGCCTTAGCCCTTCATAGGACATAACCATCATGGGGCAAATGTAGTTTTGATGTAAGTCCATTAGGTTGGGCAGGCTTGTAGCAGAGGTGTGTGTGGCACTGTGTGCACATCAAACCATGTCTCATTTCAGCTGTGCTTAAGTTCCCCTCTTTCGTCTACTGTGTCTGTTGCTCCTGAGAGTGGACTGGGAGAACTAATCAGAGTATATAAATATAGTCATGCAGCGCAGCATAAATGTGATTTAAAAATATTTATGCCACCAAGGGGATTCCAGGATTAGTGTGATTGCTTTGCATTTGTTTCAGTAAATGTGATGCGATGAATCCGTATAATTGGCTTGCTGCTGCACTGAGGCATACGGATGGGAAGCAAAACCAAAGTGCAATTTCTGAGGCTGACCCCACTGATGGAGAAGCATCTCAGATATCTCAGAGAAGCCAATGCTCACATCCACTCAAACCAAAAACTAGCAAATGAGTGCACTGACATTAAAAACAAAATTCAAACCCACCAGCAGCCTCCTGATGAAGACCAAGAAGTGCCAGAGTGAAGATGAGCGCTATGTCAAATTCTGACCTTGCAAAAAGAGATGTAAATATGGAGTTACTCCAGTGAAATCTATAAAATAGTTTTGAAATGGGCCTTGAGGGGTTTATTTACAGCACATAATTTTAGGCACTGACTCAAATCCCTAATTTATGATGCTACAGGCTCCATCTCAAGTTAGTACATACCTCAGAGGGATTCAGAGGTACCCAAGGTAAACTTGTGCTCTACACTGTTCTAGAAGAGCCAGTTTGTCTCTCTGTTAATGGTAAAGACAGTCTGGGGAGATAGACTTGTCACATTAGTGACTGATTTAGGTGTGTAAAGTTAGGCAGAGTGAAAATGCCCTGAAGTATCCAGACACAGAATCCTAGAAAGAAAAAGTGACCTCCTCACAAATCTATGGCTAATGCAAAGAACATTGGGTGTCACTATTACATACCAGATGCCTCGAAGGCTGGAATCTGCTCCCAAGCTTTTGCTATCATTAAGACCATCTTCTCTTTTAGTAGAAGATTCACAGCTGTCAGTCCAGTTTCTTTCGTTCCCATGTTCTTGATATCCTCACTGAAGCTTTAGAGCATGCTTCAGTTAGAAGAATACTTGCTGCAGGTCCCATGCCTAGAATGCTTGAGGCATCCTACCTGTATCCAAATGGATATCTGCATTAAGGGCTGTACTTATTGGCACACTCAGGTTGTACTGGCATTGCAAAAGTGCATCTGCAAGGGCAATCCTTTCTTAATTCTCCAGCCCATATTAGCTTTCTGACTTGTACTTTCACATGCAGAGCCAAAGATGAGTGCCTGTAAAGAGGCATGGTCAATGGAATGGAGTAGGATGCTTGACATACCAGCTATAAGACCCTCTAGCCTCTTCAAGGCAAAGTTAAACAGTTAAAGCAAAGGTAGCTCAACTAAACAGCTTGTCTCCCCTGAAATGCCTGAGTCAGGTGAAGGCAGTCAGCATTGGAGCAATGGCACCTTCTTCTCTCAGCTCTCAACCTCAGCTGCTGCTGAAGGAGCTTGCTCCCTGTTAACACTTAGGGGTTAGTTACCAGTTCCTTGCTGAGAGAGGAACTTGACTAAAGCCACATAGATGGGCTTAATGTGCACTCTCACACTCAATTTGGCATGTCATCAGGTGTGCCAGCACTCCTCCAGGGTCACCATGGCTGTTGTTTCTGCAAATGTTTCCAATGACCAGAGAACAGCAAGAAGCAGCATTTGTAGATTGCTGGTGCTATTGCCAGCTACACACTGAGCTTTTTTCATCTGAGAAAAGAGACAGGAATTCCCAAGGATCTTAGCACTGGACACATTTCCAGACCAACTTACAATATTAGCATATCTGCTACAGCACAGGCCTCCGTATGCAAAGGAGAGCTTTCCCTTGGTAAGCTTTTATCTTCGTGGCCTCACAGGTGACCTACCTGAGCCAACCTGTTAAGCAGAAGGCTTCATGATTTTGAAGAGATGAGAGAGTTTTTCCCATTACTGTACTGCCTCTTCTGCATTGCATTTGCAGCTCAGTGCTGTGCTTCCTGCAGATTTCCTGGAAGGTGGCCTGTGTCATTCTGACCTTCTGCAGTGACAGTTCATCAGCTTGCATCTGGAACACAATTTTTTGGCAACAACTGAGATTTGTTCCTGCCACACAGCACACGTCTTTGTCAAGTTCAACAAGGCTCAGGAAAAGTTGCTTTTTGAAGCAGCTTCTCAAAGTAGTTGTCTCCCTCAGCCTTGTTTGCCTCCACATTCTCTCCAGCTTCTGCAGCTTCTGCAGCTGGGGGCAAAGCTGTTCGAGACCCATATCTGCAACTGCTTGGGTAATGATGGGGCAAAATTGTTGCTGTCTGAAGGCAGGACATCCACCAGCTTTTCCTCTGGAGCCCTGGGGATGAGCCTCATAGCACAGAAACCTGCCAGCTCATGACAGACAGCCTTGGGTGTTTGAGTCAGCTACTCCAAAAGAACTTGATCATGGCACAGGGAAAGAAAAATCATGTGATTTTGACCTTAACCTGTGAAATCTATGATTTAGAGTTAAACTCTTCTGGGCATCCCCTGGCGCACAGCAGATGCTGTCTCAGGATGCGCAAAGCCTGTCATGAATACAGAGGGGCATAGAGACCCCCCGAGATGTGAGTACAAAGCTTTGTGTAAGAAAATATTGAAGTAGAAGCCAGCTGTCTGCTTAAACAATGCTGGGGTAGTGTGGCTAAGCAGTATCCCAGCTCCTACATGCCCAGCCACCGACTCTTTAGCTGTATCTTCTTCGCCTAAGACCTTTGTAACTGGGATCTCCCACCACTCTCACGTTCAAGAACCAGACATATCTGAGCTACTTAACTTTCAAGACTGAGTAAGTCTGAGTACAATCAGGGCAGGGCAGCCAAAGTCTGGAGCAAAGACATTACAGAGAATGCATCGTAACTTTCTCCAGCAAAGCATTCATCTTCAGGATGACACAGCCTTCTGCAAGGCCTGCTTCTCCTTAGACTGAAGTTTCAAACACATCAATTCTAGGCAATGACTTTTCCATTTGTTCTCCTTTGGGCTAGGCATTGGTTTCTGAATCTTTCAATACCCTGCATTTCTCATGCATCATCTCTATTGCTGATGAAGCATGGGACTAGATGAAGTCAAAAGCTGATTTAATTCTCTACTCTTAGTTCAAAAGCCTTAGGCTTCCTCCAGCTTTACACTCCTTGGCACTCCAATACATACAACACCCTGGAGCTGAACTTCTCATCAGTGCAATGACTACAAACATGGCAAAACAAATTCCATTCTCAAAGAGTAACTCATGATAGCTGATAATACACTTGCAGTGGTGTAATGAGGCATAGAATTTGCTCCAGTGTGTTTTTAATACAACTAGAGAGACTCAGGCTATTTATTACGGGAGTCATATAAACAAGTCGTTCAAACAAAATCCTTCTAATTTTGCAGCAGTCTAGACATGTAGCATATTGCAAAGCCATGTATAAGGGCAGTGTCATTAAAACTTTAACCTTATTTCCAGTTCAGAGGAGAACTGAGGATAAATGTGACAGTCTGGCACCCAGCATATTATCCCACAGTACCTAAAAGGAGTGTCAGAGTCATCTGAAAAGTGCTTTGATTATTGCATGATAAGAAAGGTTTATTTCATGTCGGCTGTGCTGGAATAACATTGTCTTTGCTATGTTAGGCCACGTTTGTGCACTTTCTGTGGGAACCCTCCCAATTCCAATGAAATGGGATGATAGGAAGCATTTTATTAGAGCTTACTGGAAAAATGTGCCAGAAGTGCCAAGGAGCCGGGACTGTTGTCCAGCTGGCTGAAGACAGAAAATGCGCAAGTTGCAAAACGTCGCAGGATTGCTGGGCTGGATGGAAATTCCTGTCTCAGCTAGCACCTCGTCTCCTAAACCCATACATGTCCCATGAAACACATGCAAACCTTCTGTACCAATCCTAAACAATGTCTAGGAAATATATTGTAAGAGTCGCCTTAAGGTCAACAGACCTTTGGAGGGATGGTGGTGTGCATGTCCCCAGGCTCCTGGGGACACAATGGCAGCATGACACTACCACACACCTTCAGGGCGCACAGCACATTGCCTCCCAAGTAGCTTTGTGAGCTGGCACCATAGGACTATGTTGTCCCCAATTCAGGCTTTGCATGTGCCTGCTCTCTTTCATTTTTTGTATGACTGAGGCTCATCTTGAGATGTAGAGCTTAGCCCAGAGCTCTCTCAGCAGTCAGTGACATCTGGAAGTAGAAAATATCTCCCAAATATTTATGAGATATGTCAGTAATTTCCAGATTGCTGTTTTCCCCTAATGTCTATCCTGAAACTTCCTTACTGCATTTTAACTCATTGCTTTTTTGTTTATTCTTGAAGACATTTCAATAATTAAAGTTTATGAGTTATACTCTAAATGAGGGAATAAAATGAATTTCAAGAGACAGCGAACCGAAAAACAGGAGTCCTGAGGAGATATTTGGAAGAGGAGATTGGATCTTATGCGTCTTTTTCTGGCATAGGAAATGCCATGGTGGGGAAGGAAGGCAGAAATCTTTTGTGGGAGGAGGCAATGGATACTGCAGCTGTTAGTGGATGAGTGGCAGGAGTGAGAAACATAACATTACTAGGAGTTGCACGCTATGTCTGGGTGCGATGCATTATTTGGCAAAACATCGATTGAAAGATAAACTGAGATAGAGGGAGATATAGCTTCTCAAGCTACTGGGAAGAGGTTTTGGTTGATTGCCAGAAAGTAAATATGTTAAATGATCTTCAGGTTCCACTAAAGTCTGTAAGAGTTTCACCATCAGCTTCAGCAGGACTGAAGGTTCACTCTGTTTTATTAGTTGTTTTGTGTTGGTTTGTGCTTTTTTTTTTTTGGGGGGGGAGCAGCTTCATAAAATGTCAAAACACAGACAGGCTGGTGTTAAAGAACTGGATCCATATTCAGATCTACATTTCCGCTTTAGCTGAGTCAAAGAACTGAGACAAAAGACAGAGTGGTAATGGGTTGAACAATGGCACAGCCAGATCTAATGTTAAAAGCCTTTGTCTAGAAGTAGTCTGGTCCTGGAGCTCCCTCTATTCTAGCCTGAGACTGATATACAAGACACATATGACCAGATGCCTGGATCAGATTTTACTAAAAATAGAAGAGGTAAAAAAGTTCTGAAAAAAAGTGGAAAGAAAAATCAGCAGCTTTTGTCCCTTTTCTTTCTTTTTGTATTATTTTTTGTATCTGTATTTGTAACCTTAATATGTAGGGGTTTTTTTGGTCACTTCTAACTTCTTATCAATACACTGTAATCATACAATATCAAAGGCCATATGTATTTTAGTTTAAACTTCAGATTTTATGTTCTCCTATGTATTGTCATTTTAATACCAATGATAAATGTAAGTCATGATCCAGCAAAGTCCCTAAGTGCTTCTCCTTCTGTAAGTCTATGAGATACAGTTGTGTAAATGATAAATGTTTCAGGCCATGACTAAGCTGGAAACAATGAGGGATGGGATATGGAGAAAGGGGAAGGAAAATGGAAAACATACAATATATCATTTTCCTTTGATCTGAAATGTTTTATCTGAAATAAAGCACTTAGTGTTGGCCTTATTTAGCTCTTCCCCCCGAAAAAAGAGAATAAAAAGAGGTTAATAGTGAAATGTAAGAACTGTTTCAAAATTAAATATTGACCTTTCTGTACAATTGTCCTCTCTATTTTGTTTCTGAATACAGTTGTAATCTTTCAACAAATTGTAAATTAGCCTAGCTGTCATGTAAATGACCTTATTCTACTCATAAGATCAAAAGGTAGGCAACATTAATGTGTTTTGCAACATAAAGGTGAAATAAGAGCAAAAGAAAGTCTGCACTGAGAAAGAAAAATACACTTTGGGAATACAGATCAATGTGTGCAAAGAAAGCATTCTAGTATGTAAACTGCCAGCAAAAGTTTAGCTAGCATACAAACAGTCTTACAATGTGTTTGCATTTTGCAGGCCAACAAACACTCATCATTAAATCAGTGAGGCCAGTCAAGATGTCTGTAGCACAGCAAGAGGCACAGCAAAAGCAGCAGTGACAGCAGTAACAAACTCCCTTCTTGCTGCCTGCAAACATCCAGAACTTTTACTGCGTTCATTCCTAGCAGGCTGTTGGGAACCATGCTATCTTCTGACCTTAATATCTTTAGCCTAGCAGAGACAAATTGTCTTCCCAAAAGCTGGTACTTTGATCACCCTCAGAAATAAAGATCAGAGGATGACTAAGGGTTTGGGGAATTGAGTTCTTGCTCTCTTTCTTGCTCATGCAGGCACGCAAAAACTCACACAAAGCCACATTTTCATATATTTGTTATTGACGCAGACACACTTCAATGAGAGGTCCTTACAGCACACATACTTAACTGACACATTGCACAAATGTTTGCTGTGTACAGAATAATCAAGGAAACAGACTCATGTTTATTATTACTGAATCAGCAGCAGTCTGATGGATTAAAAACATCCTCTTTTTTTTCCTCTCTCTCCTGTTGTGAAAGTGCCAGTGTTGTAAACTCCTTGCAAGAGAAGTGGGTGGAGATGAAGAGACTCATGACCTCCATGACCTGTGCGCTCCCAGTCTCTCAGGTTAGGTCTTCTGGCCACAACCCAAAATCACAGAACATCAGCCACAGATACTTGGAGCCATTTGGGTTGGGAAAGAAGACAGTAAATGTCCGTTTCCGGATCACAGGCCCCTGAGCGTCACCACATATTTTGGAAGTCTGTCTGGCTTCCTGACTTTGAGAGTCTCTCGATTTAGAATTCAGGGAGCAGCAGTGGAAGGCAGAGAAACAAGGCTTACCTAAAACCTTGTGAATAGTCAGAACATTTTATCTTCTCTGACTTCTAATATTTTAAAAGTTTTAAGTCATTAGATAATTTTTTTTTTTTTTTTTTGGGGGGGGGGGATATATATCCATTTCTAGGAAAAACAGGTGCTACAGTGCTGATTTTGCAGTTTTTATTGTCCTGAAGTGGGACTGGAAGAAAAAGTTTAAGACTTCTTCTTGGGCAACTGCAATATTCAAAACGGATGTGAGAAACATGCTGAAAAAAGCAGTTTTTTTTACTATGGTCTTGACATCTTAATTTCCTATTTTTTGTTCTGAATAACATACTTTATTAAAGGTTCTGAACTGCATTACTCTTTTTCCACCATGCCCTACTCTTTTCTGAAAATAAAGCTCTGCATGCAACAAAATCTTGAGTAAAATATGTTTAGACTGGCTACAGGGCAAAATGCACAGGCCATCATAATACACCTGTTGGGAATTTTTACTGTAAAGCTTCAGAAAAGTAATGAAAACAAATTTAAAAACACTTCAGCTTGTTATTTTATTCACACTGAAAATAAAAAGAACATATCCCTTGATCTCCAGTCCCTACTTTTGTGAGCTTTCTTGTACAAAATGAGAAAAAATACAGCCCAAGCCTTAGTCCCTGAAGTTCAAAAAAGTTCATTATGTTTTTCATGTCTCTAGAACTTCAGGTTTCAGCTAGGAAGATTACCTTATCCAGTCTTGCCAAAGTATTATGATCAAAGAATGTCTATACATATACACTACAGACTATCAAGGTTTTTTGTGTAATTTTGCTTTTTTAAAAAAGGGGCTAATTTTCCTCCTCTGTGCTACAGCAAAACTGTGCAGGTTTGCTGGTACTGTCTGACTTGTTATATTAAATGATTTATTTTGCTCTCTTTTGTATTGCTCTGATTAAGTCAAACTCCTTGGTGATTGGGAAAATATTACCTAAAGCACATTTTCAATTCACAAATGCCCCAGCTAACATAAATGCTACAGATGCTTTGATGACTGCAGCCATAACAATGAATTGCTGCGCATAAGGATTACAGTGATCATGACTGAGAACATTTCCAATACATCTCTAAGATTACTATGACAATTTTAGAAGCAGAATTCCTGTATCTCTAACAAACATAATGGCTGAGTCACTGGATATAGTGAAGAACTATATTTGCGTGGTAAGAGAAAGAAGAATACAGGTAAGAGAAATATGCGGCATGTCAAAAATGATCAGGACGTTTAGCTGCCCAGGAACATCCCTAAAGCCAATGTGAAAACTTTGTATTATATTCATTATCTGAGGATTTGTTGGAGAATGACTGGCTTGCATTTGCTGCAGCTGAAAATCAAATGTCAGTTTTCAATGACAGTCAGCCTTCTGGGATAGCTCCTTAAATAGAAAGAAAAGAAGAAAAAGTAGCCAAAAATTTAAAAAACCTCTTTTCTTATTTTGCTATTTATGTAGCAGTGAAGCTGAAGAAACAGTGATGGACTGGTTCTTTCCCCAGTCATGCTGCCACCTACTTCTTAGCCCTACAAAGCAGGCCTTGCACACAGCTGTAATTAATGAGCGTAACAAGGCAAGCTTCAAACTCACAGTCTAATAGTCTGATCATTGTGAGCATGCATTTGTACAGTTCTCTACTGAGCAATGTTAAATCAGCTGCTTCCAGAGTTAAGATACAGGTGAACAAATCAAAAGCAGTCTTAGCCTACAGAGATGCATCCCATCCACTTTCAAGGAGCATTATTTGATACTAATTTCTGCTAATAAATTCTAGCACAAAAGTATAAACCACATTGGGGCTGATTCTGGCAATAAAAAAAGATGTCAGGGAAAGGAAGTAAGTTGAAAAAAAATATACACAAGTATAGGTAAAAAAGAGTTGAAATTGTCCTGGGTTCAGCAGTAGCAGTCATTTTTCTCCTTCTTAGTAGCTGGTGCAGTGGTGTGGTTTTGACTTTTGGCTTGGGAACAGCACTGATAACACCGATGTTTTTAGTTACTGCTCAGTAATGGTTAGGCTGAGCAAGGACTCTCTGAATCTCATGCTCTGCCAGGGAGGAGGGGAAGAAGGGAGGAAGCAGAAACAAGACACCTGATGCAAACTGACCAAAGAGGTATTCCATACCATAGCACGTCATGCCCAGGATGTAAAAACTGGGGGCAGGAACCCGGAACAGTTCAGTTCACGGCTCTGTCATCAGGTGGTGAGCAGTTGTATCGTCTTCCCTTGCATTTCCCTGGTCATTATTATTATTGGTGGCACAGCAGTGGTTTGTGCTAGTTACTAAACTGTTCTTATCTCAACCCATGGGAGTTACATTCTTTTGGTTCTTCTCCCCATTCCCTCCACCCCCCCACCCTTTGGAGTTGGGGGGAAGAAAGAGGTGGGAGTGAGTGAGCAAACTGTGTGGCTGACTGGACTTAAACCATGACAGTTCTTTTTGGTGCCCAACGTGGTGCACGAAGGGTTGAGATAATGACAGGATTAATAGTCACTTGTCATAATGTTGATTTATTGGCTCTCAAAGTTGTTGCTCTGGATCACACAGGTTCAGCGTGTGGCACTTTACAGACGGTATTTGTTATCTTAGCATTTTTCAGATATGGATTTTGGGTTAAGGATCTTGTTTCATTGTACTTTATTGGAATGACTTACAATATGTGTGGGATCCAGAATCAGGGGCGGACAGATGTGGCCGTGGACTTGTACCTGGCCATCCAGATGCTCTTCCCCATCCTGGCCCTCGTCCTCACCTCCGTCTTCATGAGGCTCTGGGAAGCAAAGGCAGGGCAGTCCCGGCAGCTGCTGGTGGCCAAAATGGCCTGGGAGCGCAGCTCTGGGGACCAGGGTCTAAGCCCCATGGCTGCCGAGCGGCGGGAGGAGGTGGTGGAGGAGCCGAGCCCCACCATCGAGCCCAGCCCCACAACAGCAGAGAGCATCCCCTGGCAGCTGACCACCGAGCCCTCAAGCTGGAGCCCCAGGAGGATGCAGGAGATCACACAGCACTTCCTAGCAAGGGAGAGAAGGAATATCTGGACTCAGACTGAGAGGAGATGGTGGTGAGAGAGCTGGCAAGCATAGCAGCTACGCCAGCCACACCAGCCCCAGTGACAAGTACAGCAGTGTCATTTGAGAGTTCTGAAGGCTTTGAATGGCCTTTCGGTACCCTTGAGACCTGCCGCTGATTGTGATGGGGATCAGCATGTCGGCACACATACAGAGTGTGTTTTACCCAGGACCATTTTGTCGGGTCCAGAGACAGACTGGGGGGCAGAAGCCTGGAAGACAATCATCATGGTTTGGTCATTGGGTGGTGAGCAGTTGTATCCTCTTCCCTTGTATTTCCTGGGTCGTTATGATTATTGGTGGTAACAGCAGTGGTTTGTGTTGTACCTTAGTTACTGGATTGTTCTTATCTCAACCCATGGGCATTACATTCTTTTGATTCTTCTCCCCATTACCCCCCCCCCCCCC
>JAOEHY010000637.1:16678-28041 GCA_025447955.1 Psilopsiagon aurifrons | reverse complement strand
GTGCCCCCCCCCCCCCCCCCCCGAATAAAATTCTTGTTCCATGAGTATGGCTGAATTTAGCAAAAGCACTGATTGTTCTAGTTTGCAGCCTTAAGGACTTTTACATCATGAAAAGGCTTGTTGGTAAAACTTCACTGGGATAGTGGTTGTCTTTGGAGGTTGTCCAGTTTCATTTGTGATGCAGAGCAAACTGGAAGTGGTGCAGATGTGTTCCTTTCTACCTTCCTGTTGTTTAGTTATCAGAATTCTTCCTATGTCCAGCCTATAGCTGATTGCTATTTCTGAAAATGAGACCTTTGTTTTTTGGAAGTAACCAGTAGGTGGCTCAGTAACACACAGTTTTCACTGTAGTTTAATTATTGCTCACAAACTTAAGGTAGAGTTAAGGGAGAAACCTTTGGCTCGTTGTTGAGCACACTGTGATCTCACTGACTTGTAGTTGGTCTACTCTACAGCTGAAATTCTCTGAGAATTCTATTTTAGTCTCTAGATTGCATCATTCTGCTGGGTGTGGGGACAAGGTGTATAGCTTAACCGTTTTCTGGTGTGATGTGTAAGCGTAGCTGATGTTCCTCTCTGCTGCTGTTGAGGAAAGTTAAGAGGATAGACACAACTTGGATTGAGTCAAGCAGAAGGTCGGTAGAGAGGATCTGAGAATATGAACTGATGTTTGAGTCCCACAACCTTTAATGGGCTCTGTGCGTGAACACTTGTACATCATTGCAGGACTTGAGTCCAAAGTCCCATGTCAGTGTAGTTTCAGATGTGGAAAAGAAGGTCTTGATGCAATGCAGAGGAGCCAGCATTTTTATTTAAAGTGCTTGGCACATTCTGTGTAATGAGAGGAAACAGAATCCAGACTTCTGGAATCACTGTCCTGTGCATCTGTCGCAAGCTTAACCTCTCATTGCCTTTCAGTGATGAGTTAGGTCAGGCAAATTAAAGCTGGTGTAATATAATGCTTCCAGAAGTGGGATGAAGACATTTCTGTTTAGTTTGTTATAAACCCTTGAAGACAAATACGTGGTTTTGCCATATCCCAGAGAGTTGAGCATATTTTCCTCTTTTACTGTATCAGTTACTGGAGAGCTTACTGTGGAGGTGGTAGAGTTTAGCTAATACCATTTGCCATTGGTGTACTAATTCACTCTTTGCTATGATTAAATCACAGAATCATAGAAT
This sequence comes from Psilopsiagon aurifrons, assembly GCA_025447955.1. Classification (NCBI taxonomy): domain Eukaryota; kingdom Metazoa; phylum Chordata; class Aves; order Psittaciformes; family Psittacidae; genus Psilopsiagon; species Psilopsiagon aurifrons. The sequence goes on along the minus strand of JAOEHY010000637.1, from coordinate 26,859 downwards.
GGTTTGGATTGGAAAGGACCTTAAGATCATCCAGTTCCAGCCCCTTTGCCATGGGCATTGATGAACCCACTGAAATAAACAGTGTTTAACAGCTCTATCTATCTATCCATTTTAGCATCTCTGGTGGGTCATGAATTGGGAAAAAGTGTTGGGCTTAAGGGATCCATCTTATACTTTGGAAGGTTTCTGTACTGTGGTATCTTTTTCATTTACATTTAATGTTTCTGCAACTTAAGGCAAATTACCTCATGGGAAGAACTATACTTAAAGTATACTGTACTTAATAGTACAGTTTAAAGGCAATTTAAACAGGTTGTTTAAATAGTCTGTTAAACACTCCCATATGATATTCAGATATAGCTCAGTTTTGCATATTTTGAAATGCAAAACTGGAAAAAGTTCAGTTAAAAATGAGTAACAAAATTGGCAAAAAACAAACAGGAATTCTGTGTTGAGCATCTTGTTTGTGCCAATGCTGTCTTCACGATAATGGTAGTAGTTGACAGGGACAGTATTCTGAAAGCATTTTTTCTTTGTAACTTTGTGGGGTTAATATTACTTTTATTAATGCAATTGGTTGACATTGTCTTCAATTATTGTCCTTTGGAAGTTTCAACATTATGTTTTGCACCATAGTTACAAACCACACAAAGACTGGAGGTTTTCAAAAGAATTTAAAACGCTTGGGAGCTTTCCTTTAAGCACCTGTAAGGAGGGGATGGATGGACCTTCCTTAAATTACTGCCTAATTAAAGGTGGAATGCTTTGCACTTTAAACAGTTCTGATTTTCCGATTGCCCGCACGTTACTAGGAAAAGAAGAGTGATCAAACGTAGGGTCAGACCGGCAGCTCTTTACTCGTCAAACAAAGGGGGTTCTCTTGGGTAGTCCCTAGCGAGTATCTTCATGGCAGGGCCCGTTTAATGGGGCTGGGGCGCTGAACTCTGAAGTTAATCCCGGGCTCTTACGCTGCTACATATGGCAGTTTGGTGGTGCTGCCGGGGGGCAGTGGTGATTTTAAGCCTGAAATCACAGTTTCTTAATTCGGAGGCCCCGGGCGGTCCTGTTTGGGGTGGAAAACCCCGGTTCGGGTGCCTCAGGCGCTGCCGCTGCTGCTCTGCCGGCAGCGTTTCCCATCCCCATCCCTTCCTCTTCGCCCGGGGAGACTTCCCCCCCTCGGGGGGGGCTGCCTGGGCCGGGCCGGCCCCTCCTCTCCGCCCTCTCCCGGCTCCGCTCTGCTCCTCCCCTCCCGTCGGTCCCCTTCCCGGGCGCTGGGGCGCCGCGGCGGGGCCGTGATGCGGGGCAGGGGTGCGGGCGGCAGCGGGTGCTGTGCGTGAGCGGGTGAGCCATGGCTAACGTCAAGGTGGCCTTGCGGGTCCGGCCCATGAGCAAAAGGTGCGGCGGGGCGCGGCTGGGGGGCGAGGGGGGTCCCGGCAGCAGCGGGGACGGGATCACCGCGGTGGGGTGACTTAGCTGGGGCTGAAGAGGGACGGACAGACGGACGAAAGTGCCGGGGAGCTTAGCGGCGAGGCTCGGGGGGGGTTCCTCGCTCACCGAAGAGCCTGGAAAGTTTTCTTGGAAAAGTCTCCCATTGGAGCTGTCAGATGACTTCCCTCTTCCTGAGCTCCCTGAAATAGGAGAGCAGTCATCCAGTGTCAGGGAATCTTCCCCTTCTGTTGTTGCTGTTTTTTTCCAGCGGGAGGCAGAGCCGGATATTCCCATTGTCGCTCTGCTCCGCTCCCCTCCCCAGTTCGCTTGGCTCCAATGGAAATCCCAAAAGCTAAGTGATACGGCTTGAGGACAACTCCCACAAACAAGAATATGCCGTAGCACATTCCTCTGGTGTTGTCCGAATATAACGCACAATTAAAACCATGCAGACTTTGGAAACTCTTTGAGGAAAAGAAAAAGCAAGCAGACAAAATGTCAGAGGCTGGTAACTTCTTGTAAATGCTGCAGTGCTTCAGGCAGAAATGGCTTGAAGAGCTGCGAGAGGGCCAGTCAGTGGTTTGATGCTGCTTTGATGTTAAAGCGCGAGTCCCTCACCTTGTATTCCGACTGCGCGGACTTCTGTGACAAGTAACCGGAATGTAGTAGAGAGAATGGTTCTTGAAGAGTTGCCCTGGCAGAAAACGAGCTTGGTCACTCAGCCAGCGCTACACTGGCATGTATCGTTTGCCTGGATTCATGAGATGTTTTTAGTACTCTGTTCTGTGAATGTATCAGACACTGCCGTTCAGTGTTTTCATGCTTCTTACTTCATTTTCCATAATCAAGTGTTAGTCCAAGTGTTAGACCTTCAGGAGATACATTACATCTGACCTGCTAGTGTTGCACTGCAGTTTCATATTTTGTGATCTTAATTTGCAGAACTGGTTTTTAAATACGTTTTGCAGTTACTGCATTGATTTTTATTGTGGTGGACTTGGCAGTGCTGGGTTAACAGCTGGACTTGATGCTCTTAAAGGTCTTTTCCAACTGAAATGATTCTATGATTCTAAGATATTTTGGACTCTTACATTCTTACTTGTCAATAGATTTTTAAATTCATTTTTTTTCAAGAAAGGATAGCAGAAAGTGTTGAATAAAATAAATATAAAAAAAATCACTCGGAGCAAACCTGTTACTCTTAATAGAAAAGATGGGGAATAATCTTTCAGTTTTCTATTCTGACTTTCTATTTCTAACTTTCTATTCTGTTCTAAATGATTTAAAAATACTCTGTTCCTAATTTAATTTAAAAATATGTTTGGGTAATTCAGTTCTCATTTATTGTGCAGCTGTGAACAAAACAGCTTTCAAAAGATACTGGTATGTTGTAAGAAGAGTTGCAGCACTGAAGTAAGCTAAGTTTAACCTTTCATTGCCTAGTGTTGCTTTGGTGCTGGAGATGCTATTTGATGTTTTGTTAATCATTCTTAGCATTTACTGGTTGTAAGTTGTCATTATGCTCTCTAGAAATAAAAAGCTGTAAACAAGAGCCAACAATTAACTCTAAATGACAATTTGGTAATTATGCCAAATTTTCTAGACCATAGGACCCTTTTGTTTCAGTCTTGAAGAGTTCACTGGAGACTGAAGGCATTTAAAAGTCAGACTCAGTGATGTATTTCATTATGCAGTCAATGACATGTTTGTTTCTCCCACAATAGCATTTGGCTGCCTATTTGCAGTTATTTAGTGGACTTAGTAGGGTTTCCTGTAGATACATGTTAAAACGAGTGCGCTTAGCAGCTGGGGAAGGGAGGCCAAAGGCTGATTTGGCAAGGATGAAACCTCCCCTCTTACCCAATCCTCCTCAGTGAGGAACTCTGCGCTGTGAATGTCTTAATGTCTTTTACCAGTGGGTAGCATTGAATAGTGTATAACAGTGCATATACCATTATAGTATTAAACAGCACCTATAACTCTGTCAGATAGGGTTTGATAAACAGGAAAGCCTTCAATATAGTCAGTGTAGGCCAGCTGTTTGCTAGGGAATGTAGTGTGGAGAGGGGGGTAGGATCAAAAAGGTAGACAGCCTCCCACATGGAAGAGGCTAATCTGGTGCTGGGACAGAAATGTTTGTAGGAAGGTGAGAGTGGAAACCAAAAGGATAATGGGGGAAGAGACTGTTAAGTAATTCTATCTACCCAATCTGTGGCAGTGTAACAGCTGGGATGGGGAGGCACAGACCAGTCTTGTGGTATTTGACCCCAAAGGGAATAGGCCATTTGTTCCTTGTACTGTGTTGCCACAGCTGAAGCCACCAATACCATTTCAAGGTTGACTTTTATATTTTACAATGGGAAGCAAAGTTTATTGGATACTTATTCTTTTGAGGGCTCTGACGTGAGAACTTGCTTTCTGGCTATGAACAAAATTGTTCAAATGCAATCAGTTTGAGGCAAACATCAAATATCTGAGGGCTTGATAGACTTTGGAAGGATTAAAACTCTCAGTGGGGATAAAGGCCTGCACTTTCTATTCCAATTTACAATCCTTCCATACAGTGGTCATGCAAACTTCTCACCCTGTCTATAGGCACATACTGTGATTGCCTCTAACAAGCATCATGTTGTCACAGCCCCTAGGTGCCTTAAAAAGAAAAACCTCCTGCAGGAAGATTTCATTTCAACTTATCTGAAGTAGTGTAATATGTACAATTGCAGTTCCAGACAAAAATACTGAACTGTGCTTTTTAAGAGTACTCAGAATTGAAAAGCTGCATGCAAAAGCTACAACTGGGGTTTAGTTGGCTGTTCCTAGCTTATCATACAAACTTACTCATTGCTTATTTAAATTGAACTTACAATGGGAGATGAATGTCGGTTTTGCATCTTAAAATTCACAGAATATTCAGATGTTAAAATGTTAATGCAGTTCATAAAATCCTGCTTTCTGTCCCAAGTTTCCATTTTTTATAGACCATAATCATATCTGCAACTTGCTATTTAGCATAAAGCAAAGAGTGGTCTTTTTGTTCCATGCCTGTATGGCACCCATCACAATGAATTCTTTGACAGAGAGCCCCTGTGCACAAATAATCCCTGATGGTTATAAAGCAAGCGCAGTTATACAGAATGCAGAAGGTTTTCCTTTGCCTAAACTTTAAACAGCTTATAGCCAATGTTCTTCATAATGCCATCAGTCAGTCTGAAACAGATCAAATGATTGTTTGTCACCAAAACGTTATCCTGGGAGTAAATTCCCTCAAATATGTTCCCTGGAGTGATGTTGCTTTAAAAAGTGTTTATTGTACATTTACTGTTCTATATACTAAAAAAGATTTGTTACTTTGTGTTTACATGCACACTTATCCTGTGTAAATACGTCCCCCTCAGAATGAAATATGGAAGCTTGAGTGGGTGCTGTAAATTGACTCTAGCAGTAGGTAATAATCGGGTATTAAATAGGAGCTGTGAAGTGATGAAATCCCTTTATGGTTTATTTCTGGACATCTTAATGCTGGGTCTATTAGATATTAGACTTTGGTAAGGGAAGTGTGATGTTATTTTTGGCTGTCAGAAGCTGCTGATGGAAACACTTTCAATGTTAACACCTAATTATGCGAACTAGGAACATTGTTTCTTTTTCTTCATTTCCGCTGCCCAGTATGCCCTCACCGCAGTCTGCCGTGGGATGCTGCAATAGCAGATCTGACCCTCCAGACGTGGTAATAGTGTGTCTGGATGAGAAAGGGGGTAAATTACCCTTTCAGTATTTCACTGCTGGGTCTAGGGTTCTCCTTGTGCCTGGGTAGCTCTCTTAAAGCTGTGTTGAGTGTTTGCATGCCATATAAACACCTGCTGCATTAGACATGCCGTTCTACTGTTTGCGCCGGCCAGCAGTTTTAAAAAATGCTAGTTTTTATGTGCTGATAGTTAAAAAATGTTTTGTCCCTTTGGTATCCCACCTCAGTACTAGTACCTAGTTGTGGCTGCTGATTGCTCTTATCATGGACCTCAGCACTGTGTTACATGAGAGAAGGAAGGGAGGGCTGTGTTTGTGCAGGGAAGGCCCTCTGGGAAGGAAGCAGATAGTGTGTCCAGGACAGTATCATTGGGATCAGAATGGGGCACAGCTGTCTGATGCCTTTTCCTCCATGATCCATCTCCACTGCATCGTCTGCTCTGCATCAGCCACTCTCAGTTCACTCATGCATACCCAGGTTGTGTTTCCTTGTCACGGTGTGGTTTGAGGGCTGCTATGTAAGCAGTGTTAAAGATGGGGAAAAAAGGATTTTGAAAAACAGTGCTCTATACCGCAATGAAAAGCCTCATACATTACTATAGGACTCTTTTTTTAGCATGCATCAGTGACTAGAAGATATTGCATTCCTTCACAGATTGTGGATTGAGGCCTGGCTAAAATAATTTATAGCAAGTGTGTTCAACTGAACTGTAAAACTAGAGTGGTGCTAGTTAAAAATTTGATGCTAGGACATGCAAGTTGCCCTGTGATGCTTCTTGAGAGCTTAAAATACTTTGCTGGGCCCTGAGGTTTGCAAACTATGCGTGCAGGACTCATCAGAACAGAAGACATTGTGCAGTTCAAATTGTCTTTTCTACTTCTTAGCTGCCTCTATGGCCTGGAAAAGGAGTGATTGGCATGGAGCTCTTATTTGATAGAGTTTTTACATAGTGTCTTTAACAACTACAACCGAACTCTCCCATCCTCTGCAAACTTCATAGACATGTCACTTGAATGAGTTACTAAACAGATTAATTAAACCCAAAGCTGCCTTTTGCCTTTTTCTGCTTTGCATTGTTTCCAAGCTGTAACTTGAAGTGTCCTGGCAAGCTGCTTATTTCCCAGTCCCCTCAGGAGTTCCTGATGCTCTCATTTGCCACTCTTGGCAATTGAGAGCATCAAAGATATGCCTGGGTAGTCCCAAGTGGCAAAGCTGAATCACACTTCCAGCTGTGCAGGTATTTACTGTCACAACCTGAGCTGCAGCAGTTGTTTTCCTCATCACTGTTGCTCTGTATGGCACAGCCCTCTAATTGCCTTCAAGGGATGCAGCAGGTAGTGAGGCTCAAGGATGGGATAAGGATGGAAGAGTTATGTTTGAGAAAAAAGAACTTGGATGATGGGTATGAGCAACCCCAAGGCTGCAGGCTGCAAGGGAATTGTAGAGAAAGTTTCTTCTTATGATTTCTAGGAATGTGTTCGGTGTGCCAAGCTAACCTGATCAGTGCATGCATTGGGTGTAGCTGCAGTGAATAGGTGCGAGAGGAGCTAAGCTGGTTAGTGCGTTACGATGTGAATATTTAAAATTAGTTTCTATTCAGAAGGAAAACTGTGTGGAAAACTAAAATTCCTTTAAAAATAATTATTGAAATTATGGGAAGTAAATCACTATTGGGTTTTACTGCATACGCCTTTACTAATCTGCTGCAGTGTCAGTTTCATTAACTAGTCTTTGCTGTGGAACATCTCCTTTGTTCTTTGTAATTAGTGTGGTAAGTAAAAGGAAGGATTATTCTGTAAGCAAGACTTGTTGCTATTTTATAGACTGTTGTATTAGCTAGTTTAGATGCTCTTGTATAACCGCAAGAATTTAGATACAGTAATATGTCCTAGTGCTGACAAGAGTGGAAACTCGCAGCAAATTTTGTAGAAAGCATTCCTTGAATCCTATGCATAACAGATGTTAAACGCCATATAGAAACAAAATTAAAGCAACAGCAGATTGGTGATTATTCTCCCTCCTACCGCCACCAAAACAAATCATCCAAGCATATTCTTTCTAAACCTTTTATTCTTCACTAGTTGCTTAAACTTTGTAATGCCACTGTTAAGAGGAATGTATTCTGAGGAAAGACAGCCACAGGTTATCATTTAGGTTAACATTTCCAAACTTTTCCAATTATATTTGAAATAAAAAAAACCCATAACCCTACTTTATTCAAATTGTTGCTGTGATACACTACTTCAGATGTGTTTGATACAAATGCGTAATGACACTAGTATCATTGGTATTGGTACAGTTTGTTTTTACAACTTCAGCTTCCTTAGTTACCTTTTCTGTGCTTCTTGGTTAGTGCTTTAAAATTGTTTGGGCTTAACATTCTTGAAAAAAACCCAGTGGTTGCAAGGAAAGAACATTCATTTCCCTTTGTGTTTCTAAATGCAGATGTGAGTTTTTTTTCTTGGTACTTTTCTTGAGCTGCTTAAACTTTGCTCTGTGACCCAAGTGTGTTGGATAAATTAGCCCTCTGTTAATGGAATATTGCTATCATTTCCAGTAACTGCTTTATTGGAAGTAATGGGAAACCTGTATAGATTTTACATTAGCACAAGGAATATATTTCAGTCAAAAATTCTCTGGAAAATGGATACAGAATAATTTTGTTTAATAGGTATTCAACATATATTCCACGTGGATATGATTTTCAAATGCAAAATAAAATACTACTTTCTTTGAAGAAAACAACAAAATTTTCTGGGATTTCAAAGGGGCCAAAGTGTCTCTGAAAATAAAGCTGTAAATATAGGAAAAAAACAGGTAACAGGCAAGATCAGGAAACACTTTTTAGCTTGCTTAGAACTCTTACATAGTTCTCATACTATCCAAGGTTCAAGATGAAGGCAGGACAATGAACTCGGTGAAATGTCTTTCTTCAACCCTGATCTTGTTTCTTTTCCCTTCTTTATTCTTTAGTATACATATTCCTTGCTATCTTGGTGCTGTCAACCCCTCACACCTAGAGGAGAGATGGGCTTTTATCTACTTTTATTTACCGTGTGGGTTGGTTGAGTGAGTGTTGCTCCTCTGTGTTCCTCTGTTACATGACAATCCCTTTCTTCAGGTGGTGGTAGCTGATCTCTGTCCCAAAAATTGTGTGTTTAGGGGTTGGTACGTGACGGTAGGAAAGAGCTTTCTTGAGCTTAAATGACTTGCTGTCTGAAAATCCATGCAAACTGCATTGGTTATGCATTGCTTGTGATTTCAAGCTTCTTTTCCACAGAAGAGCTGGGTTTTTTAAAAGAAAAGTTGAGATTCTAATGTTGTATTTATAAAGGAGGTCCCTCTCCCCAGCAAATGTGTTTCAATATTTATGTATTCCATTTTGTAACTTAGTCTATTGTTACGGTTCTCTTGACATCTTTTCCCCTCTCTCAAATTACTTCTTTTCTTTTGCTTAGTCTACTATTTAAAGTTCCATGTGAGCTATCGTTGAGGTGGCTGCTTTTTTCTCTTAGTATCTATATTTGGCATTAGCAGGTGGTTTTCATAAGCCACATCTGTGTTTTTATAAGGGTTCTGCATCAGCAGCCTTTCCCAGATGTATTCTTCTTGCAGTTGTGTGAAGCAAGTTTTGCAGCTTTGGTAAAGGGCAGACTTTCTTTAAAAGGGCAGGACTCTGTGTGCCCTGAGTAGCCACCACTGCCCATGCCACACAAAGTGATGTTTCTGCTGATGTTATGTGATAATGCTGTACTCATTTAAGCCAGGAGCACAAGATTTACTTCACAGTAAGCTCAGTGATGGTTTACTTCACGGAGTAAGATGCTGTCTCTTCTCTTCCTTCACCTCCCCCATTGCCTGTGCAGAAGCAGTTACTGCAGTGTCCTTAAACAACAACAGAAAATACCAGCTTTTGGAAGCCTTCTAAATAATGTTTTCCATTTTCATAGAATGCTTTTCCTTCCAAGTCCTCAGAATACTTTGTGAATGTCAGAATATTTTGGAGCAGGGACCAGATTTTTTCTACGCAGCAAAGAAAGATAGGGTACGATGTCATTAAATAAGTTGGCCAGATCCATGTCTTTGGTGGGCAGTCTCTCTAAGACCACATACGTTATCTGAGAGAAGTTGTAGTAGCACAAGATGATGTGACTGCATGCATGTTTCCCCTGGGGAATGGTGCACTGGTTGGATACTAGTCTTGTGGAACCTTTGTGCAGTACATGGTGAGGCACCATCAATGTGCACAGAGAATTTATACATGTTTTGAATAGGATTTCCCAAAATCCTTTTACTTTGGTTCAATGCTTAATGTGAACTTTAAAAAGCAAAGCACTTGTAAAATTCTCTTGCCATCTTTCTGTCTGTAGCATAAATTTTTAACAAAATAATGAAGTTTACACCTCTGTAGAATTGAGGGTTTACTGCAGTAGCTGCTTTTGATACAATCAAAGAGGCACCAATGGAAGAGGAATGAGACAGTGCCTTGCAGCTTTCAGTGTTAGAGTCATGTATTTAGTTGTGATTGCAGATTGAAGTTCTGCCCTGGTGAAATGAAAACTGACCTCTGTATCCATGTTCTGGTTTGCATGGAAACGATGGCATTTGCACAGAATTTCTTTGATGCAAAAATACTATCTCATTCCTCAGTAAACAGCTGGGAAATCAAGGGTGAATGAAACGGAACTGACTGGACCGCAGCTTTGGTTTAAATCCTCCTTATTCATGCTTCCCTAAATGCTGGTGGTATGACTGATGAAAAGACTTTCATCAGGAGTGTTTCTGACATGTACTGCTCAATGAAAATGCCTGATGGTCTTGTTCTGGCAATACAAGACTTCAGAGATCGTGCAGACAGAAACACTCTGTTGTGGTTTAAGCTGTAAATCAGCCACGCAGTTTGTTCACTCACTTCCCCCTCCTAAAATAACCGTCGTGGTTTAAGCCGTAAAACAAGCAGTTTTGTTCACTCACTTCCCTCTCCTTCTTCCCCCCAACTCCAAAAAGG
>JAOEHY010000635.1:0-44328 GCA_025447955.1 Psilopsiagon aurifrons | reverse complement strand
GGGGGGCAGAAGAAATTCTCTCTGGAGAAACAGGAAGCTCTTCATGCCCCAGCCTCTTAAAGCTAAGAATCCCTGGTCAACAGAATTACGTTGCTGTAGAGATAATATATATATTGTGAAGTTCCTACATAATGAATGCCCAAGGGGATTTTAAATAAATTATACAATTTTGTGTGAATGCTCCTCAGAAGAACAGATTTTCGACATTCTCCAAAATTTCTGTCAGCACACTTAGCATGACTGAAGAAGACAAATTCAGAAGACATCCAAACCTCAAATAATACCATATTAACAACATTGTAAATGTGCTGTCTCGGGTCTCCTAAGCCCCCATGCTCTCTTCTCGCTCTAATTTAAATTTGCCATTGATAACCATTATTAAGACAAATAAAAACCATGGTCTGATTATGAACCTATGCAAGGTTTAACTCCTTCCTTTCCACTGGAGCAAAAGTCCACAGGCAGAATGGCGATGGGTAAGACCACAGCGGTAGCTAGCTCAATGTCCAGGTCTATCCAACAGTGATAGACAGTTGATCACCATGGAAATACCTGGGAAAAGGCCTTTAAAATTTGTGCAGTTGAAGATGAGAGCCAAAACTACCCCTAGCACCAAAGGCAATAATTTGCCTTACCCCACCCATAAAGCACTGCTAAGATTATTCACACACCTTTTTTCTTCTCCAGTTATTTTACAGATAATTAAAAGCACCATTTCCCCTGCCCTATCATGAACAGAATTTTGTGATATTTTCCTGACTCACCAATGGGTATTCTCCTGAATATGCATCTGGGCTTTTACAAGTTTGATGATACTGCTGAGGTTTTTATGACTGCTTTATAGAATGAATGGTAAAGCAAATCTTCTGCATCCTTACCACCTCACATTGAATCTAGAGCCACCTCAAACCAAAGCCACTCCTAAGTCAGTTTCAATTTCACCTCCATGTCACGATTACATTTTCTATATGCTGTCTTTCAGGAATGAGAAAATGATATGAAGGAAGCTGAGCGTTGGTACCTGAAATGCTGCCTCTCTAGGGATGTGAGATATTTCCTCAGCAAACAGTCTGACAGTCAGAGGACCATTAAGCAACAATTTTGGTATCCTTTACTCAATGGAGAAGTACCACCAGGGGGTGATTGAGAGAAATTAGATTAGAGGAATCCCAACTTCAGTATTGCAATATATAACCAGAACTAATGTCTCCTGTGCCAGACTTGTTCTTCCTCTTAGAATAGCACGTCACTGTGCATCATGGAAATAAAACAGACGATGTTTCCAAATATAGAGCAAGATTCACTGCGCTTGTTAGCTGCCTTCCTGGACTGTAGACATACATTATAACTGTAGGCAGAAAGCCATTTCTAAAATACATTACAAAGTTGGAGAAGAGATCTTAAATTTTAAATAATGAGCATATTCAAAATATTTGTAGGTGATACTTCAAAGTTACAGAGTGGGAGAGGTGGAACTGTTAGTAATATCATTCCTCAACCAAATCCTTCCAGCTAAATCCCTGTAGAAAGTCCAGCTGGATACCTGCAGAAGAATTTGACACTGACATCTACAGTAGTCATTCAGTGAGTGATACCTGATGAAAGATATGGAGGTCTTGGAGTAAGAATCCTGTTGAAAACTTGTGGCAGCTTTAAAACCAAAACCAGGTAGTGGTTTCCAAAAAGGAACAAAGTATACTGTAAACTTGATACTCCTTCTCAATTTATAGTTGATTGTTAATCCGTGAACCCACCCAGAAAACAATTGCTAGTTGTTATTCAATTTATATCTTATTGAAACAGAGAAGGCTATTGGTGATGTGATGTACTTTCACTATTTTAGAAATAGCTGTGCAATTTGGAAGTGGTGGAGGGAAGGTATGAGCTGGTTCTTTAGGACCATCTGTCTTCAACATACACCATATAAGATTATTTTTTATGTAGTTAGGAGGATGTTTTGTATAAAAGGTGGGTATATGACATGTGCATCCATATTGCTTAGGATGTGTGTGGACAGACAGCAACTTCTTGAAGATTCATGGTGACAGCAGCTACAATGAGAAAATGTATTTAATTTACAAAAGGATCTAACTTCAGAATTTGCACAGATACAAAATTCAGTGTTTTGGATTTCCAAAACTTATGTGTCTGTGTCTCCCTGAGCTGCTATTTTCACCAGCTTTGAAGTCAGATGAAAATTTCTTTATTCCAATCCAATAAGTGTAATCTCATTTTTCAGTAGACAAGAGCAACTAAGGGATACCTATTACTGCTTCTTATACACTGTCATTCAGTCAATATAGGGAACAAGCTTCAGGGTGGTCTTGCATAGGGAGTGAAAAGACAAGGTAAGTCCAGATTAATTGTAACTGCAAAATTTGAACATCTTATTGGCCATCAGTCATTTTTTCAGACATAGTATGCTGGGGGTAGGGGAGGGAGTCAATCGCTGGAATGATCAGTACTACAAAGTTTCAATTAAATGAGGAGAGAAAACCCACAATGAAGGACCACGATCTCTCACCATTTATGTATACACCTGCTCAAGTAGCCCCCTTCTTCCAAAATTAGATCTATTTCCTCTCTTTTGTTAATGTATTTATTGATTCTTAATTGAAATTTCAGAAGCAGAAAAGCCTTTTGCTGTTATTGCTTTTGTTGTGGTCATTCCACAATGAAGATGTATCTTTTATTTAAGCTGGATGACCCAACATATTCACTTCAGCTGCTAGATTGACTGTCACTGAGTTGTCAAATGCCTGTTATGAATAGTATACAGAAGGAGAACAAGTTGACCTTGAACTTGCTAAATGTTTTATGAATACTACCCATTTCCAGAAAAATAGGAATATGTTTTCCAGATTTGCTCTTTTTGCTTTCCTTAAGGCTGCTCTCCATAACAAATGCCTTTCATCTTAGTGAGATGCTTGTTACATGGAAGGTTTGGGAAGGGAAGAATAACATTTTAATGATGAATTTAATGCTTGTGGATTGTAGAGGATTGATTATATAGTAGGCTGAATTCCTGGACTTCGTAGCCAAAGGCTAAGAAGAACACTGCTGTTATAATGCTAACATTGCTTCCTAAGACCTGTCGAATTCTGTTTTATAGTTTTCCATCACTGGGATGATCAGTCTTAGTGGCTATTCTTTCTAATTGTCATTTTCATTACTTAGCAAAATCTGAGTAGATGACACTATTTAAATAGAACAAATAAAAATAATCTTAGTTTGCATCTGTCCAGCTCACACACACTCGTGCATTGTTTCCAAACATAAGAACGTGGCTTCAGTGCCTCCAGCTGGTGCTGGAGACACGCAATTCTCAGGCACATGCCAAAGAACACAACAGGAAAGGGGGGCAGTTACTACTATAGGATCCAGGTTGTAACCAACAGAAAAGCACTCTAAATAGAAATAATTTAAGACACTTGTGCTCAGCACTGGATTTTGATCAAACACTTCAAAAGTAAAAAATAGCAGCTAATTTACTCTGCTATGAAATATATTGGTTCCTTTTCAAAAGCTACTTTCAGGTCTTTCAGAATTTGATGAGAAAGTGGTTTCTAGCTAATATATACTTTTAAATGCTTTTTTGAAAGCCTCTTGCATGATAGAGTTCATAGTAACAGCTTCTGCTACTGCTTTAAGAGCACAATAAGGTTTAATAAGAAGGATGCACTTCAGTTCACAGACGGCTTGTTTTTTGCTTTACTTTATTCATCATAATCCTTACTTCTGCTTAGTTTAAAAAAAAAAAAAAATTAAAAAAATCAGAAATACAAAAGCCAGCAACCTGTATTGATCTCCTCTATCCTAAAGCAGGTTCCCCTGATCTGGATCGAACCTGTCGCTGTCAGTAACAACTTTTCCAGGAGACAGTTCTATTTAAAATGTTTCACAGGGCATCTAGTTATTTGTTCATTTGTTAGGAATGGTGGAAGAGACTATAATAGACAAGCAGCCTCAGCTGGCTGCTGGATGTAAGACTAGATCCAGTCGTATTACAAAGGCAGAACAAGAATATATTTTCTTTGCACTGTGCAAAATGGTTTTACGATACATCTTCACCCAAGACTTATTAAAAAATCCATTATTGATACTAACTGAAATTTAAAATGTCCTTTGGAATTTCTCTGCAAGCATTTTTACTCTAATATTGGTTTTGATGTTACGAATGAGAGGTGAGTGGCCTGGGCTGCAGTATAGTACACATGGCGGCTATCAATTCCACACTGCAAGATCTATTTTCCAGTTGAATGTAAAAAAGAATTATGTTTTCCTGCAGAGCACTACCCCCATCATCTGTACCATATATTCATCTAAAACTGGGAAGAGGGCAGAGACTGTCATTATAATCTTGTTTTTCTAAGGAAAACTACCTTAATCTTTGTGGATTTTAAAGAGTTTCATCGTAAGAATAGCTTCAAATAAGCATTGATGTACACAAATAGCAGAAAAGAATGTGAGGTGCAAGTGTAGTCCAGACCATCCCATGTAATTTGTAATATCAAAGACCACTAATGTCACTTAGGCAGTTGGAGCGTCCATCCTACATTAGACATGGTGAGAAGAAACCCGAGACCTGCTCCTTCTCTTCTGACACACTTACAAGACAAACACATGCTCCATTAAATATAACACAGCTCGGCTCTGATATGTTTCCCTCCCATGTGTCTGACTTAAAAATATGCCTCAGTTCAGAGTGTTATGCTTATTAAGATATAATATTACTGCTCTGCAATGAGCCACTTCAGAGAACACAGCAGGGAAGCTGGCTCCCCTTGTGCTAAAGAGAACAGCCCTCCAAAGTTAATGCTGGAACAAAATATTCTCCTCTTACAACACTCATACTTCTTGCATCCAGAGGTGGATTTTGGGGAGGGTTTGCTTTGGTTGATTTTTGTTCTCCCCTTCTCTTTTTCTTGTTTTGCTATTTTCTTCAGTCATGCTGGTTCCACCTCTGAAAAGCTGTAGTGACATAATTGACACTATAGCAGCTGGGGCTGGGAGCACTACAAAGCAGTGCATTACATTTTCTTTTCTTTGCACAGGTCACTGATCACCCAGTATGATTTTAGGTTGTGGAGAGCTTTTAATGTTAATTTGTTACTATTATTTAAGAATAGCCTGCTGATGGGGAGACTACTAGCATCCTGTCTAAACACAGATATTGCTTTGACCTTGCCTTATTCCTGCAGTAAAACCTGATTGTAGGTTGCAAATGCATGCTGTTGTTCATACGTTAAGCAACAATAGCGGCAACCTAGATCATAACTGTATGTGTAGGATGAATGTATGGAAATTATGTAGGGTTTTGTTTTCTTTTTTTCCTCTGCTTCAACTATAATAAAGGAACTCATATGTGACACTGATTCTTTTCATTTAAAATGATACATCAAAATGTTAGGTATAAATAATGCAGGATACCACCGCACACGTGAGGCCATATACGAAGCTTGCAGTTGAAACGCTGGAAAGATTGTTTGAAGTGATTAGAAATATGATTCCAAAAGAAGCAGATCAAAATATATTCTGCTCTGTTTCTTAATATATGTTTCCTAACACTAAAGACATTAATGCTCCGAGTTTGTTGCATATAATTTTGACTGAACACATAGGGGCACAGTATATCCTGGAATGAAGGGAAACCAGCTTTTCTGCAGCAGGTTCACTAGCCTGGAGATTCCTCACATTGAAATTAGCAGTGAACAGCCTGACCTGAGGAGCAGGATCAGTGTCATATGGCAGTGGCTGAGAATGTTTCAAATACATAGCATGTATGCATACACTCTCTGCTCTTGATTGGTTTTCCTTCAAAATATCTGCAGAAAAGTAATTCAGTGAGTCTGGTTTAAGTGTATAACTTTTTGCAACTTATTTTTTAAAGACATGCTCCTGCAAATATAAGTATCAGTATAAACTTCATTTTACAGAGTAAAAATTTTGTCACAAATTGAGAACATTTATAAACTTGCTCCTTCTTAGCAGAGTTTGATCAACATCACTCTTCTCACTCCCAACCTGAATTACTATTGCCACTAAGATCCACTGTTTGGAAATGATCACTTATGAAGGACCTTACATTATGAATTAGAACAGCTGAGGATTTGGCATGAGTATTTATTCCCTCCTTTCCAAATCTAACTTCCCATCTCAGCTGAGCAAAGGCCTCGGTTTTAATCTCCAAGCCACATTTTTGTAATGAAGCTTTCTCAGAAAACATTGCCCACTCAGTTTTCCATAACCACTGGTAACATGTGCAGATTTCACACATCCCTTTCAAACATGCAGCACCTAGCCTAACAACATCAACACACTGATGCTTCATACAATATATTTCAAACCTTTACTATAAATTTTCATGTCTGTATCAGGTCCTTTAGTCTTGGACATGCACATAAAGGGGTTTTGGAGCTGCCACAGTCAGAATTCACATAAGGAAATCTATATGAATTCATGCACTAAGGCTGGTAAGTAGTTTTACAGGGTAGGGCTGGACTCATCAAGGAACTTCATACCTGGTCTGGTTCACCTCATGTGCATCAAATGACTTGATTCTCAACACAAAAATAAATATGAGCTGAGGAGAAATTAGGAATGATTTCACTCTGCCAAAACAATATGCATTCTGGGGACTAGACCAAAACAAGCAAGCGAAAAGTTCCATCTCTCCCCAGGATAACAGGGAAATCAGTTAAGAGAGTCCTGCTTTCGCCTGCACACAGCTGGGACTACAGCAGTACACAGTAGTGCTACTCTGTGGCCTGCAGCATGTCACCGTATCTACAGAATAAAATGCTCATGTTTGCTAGTGCATCCGACAGAGTATTCCAAAATATCGACCATTTAAGCCAAGACAAAAAGTAAAATCTGCAGACAAGACTTAAGGACAGAAATTAAAAAGAGCCAGTGCCTTCAAGGAGTAACAAAAAAAAAGAGAAGAGGCTGCAACTTGGACAACACAGGCAGCAGGCAGACAGGAGAGTTGGAAAACCATGAAGAACCTGAAAAAATGTTTTAGTGCATTTAAAAAAGAAAAGCTGAAAGCTTTATTAAAAATACAACAGAGGGGATGAACAATAATAATCTCTGGCTCTGAGAAAATAGCCAGAGCTCAGTAGGCTGACATGTAGAAAGACGACATTTAGGAAGTCCAAAGGAGTGTAACCATCTGTCATGAAAGGAATCATAAGGATATGACTCAAAATTTGAAGAAAGGCAAGGGCTAAATGTAAGCAACAGCCATAAACAGTACCTGGGAGATACTGCTGTGCAGGTGTCTGACAAGGCATTTTGAGTACCTTTATGAAGATCATAAAGGCTAAGTAAGACTCAAAGACAAGGAGAAGTAAGGTATTCTCTCATTTATCACAAGGACCACACTGCTGCATAGTAAGTTTAAAATTCAGTATTTCAAACTGATTTATTCAGGGAAAAGTAAAGTAATTTTTACTGGGTATTTGTACACCCAGGCAAGTCCCACAAAATGACCTACACATTTTGTCTCAAGTCATCTCAAATATTCAGTCAGGAGGCTTGACCAATAAGTAACTTTTCCAAAGCTCTCTAAACACTGGCAGAGTCTTTGCCCTAAGCTCTAGTTTCTTTTTGCCTAGAAATGCAAGTAGATGATTAGCCAAAATTAAATTTGATTATTTAAGATTTATCTATTATCTAAAATAGGTAACATACCATTTGTTTTATGAAAATCTGTTTTTATAAATGATTAAAATGTCCCAAATTATATTTCAGAGTGGAAAAATATACCAGGTACCCATCACGTGAGCATATGCAGATCTGAAAGTCTGGAACCACTCCTCCTGCTTAGGTGAATCATTCCTACAGTCCTCAGTTGTTCTTCATTTATCAGTGCCCAGAAAAAGCTGGAAATTGGAAAATGCATAAAGACTGAGCAAAATGTTGAGAACTGGAGGAATAATGCAGGACAGAGGGTAGGGAAAAATGTTATTTTCTATTTCTCACTGGTATACATCCTGATAAGGTGGATGCTTGTTTACATTCTCAGACATGTCCTCTGTCTAGCACTGTGAGTCTTCAGCAAACACGAGCGCTGATATGGCAGGCATCTACGCAGCTTTCTAATTATGTAAGTGCAAATACCTACAATTTGGATTTCAGCAATTTCAAACAGTACAAATAGATCCGATAAGGAAAAGGTGAATTTTTATACGTAGCTGTCTCAGAAGTCAGGGAAGGAGAATTAAGCAGAATTGCTTGCGATCTTAAAGGCAAATTGAATAACAATTGGAAAGATATCTATAAAAGCAAGGTAACAATTAATAGAGATGGCAGTGAACTTTTCCTCAGAATTATTAAAAGTTCAGTTTGGTTTTGGTTCTTTTTGTTTATTCATCTGCAATTCAAATAATTTACAGACAGTAAGAAAAATTTCATATTAAAGACTCTGCACTCATATCATTGAAATGATATGACTGAAACGATTCTAAGTCATATCCAGGAGCACATGAAGAGCATTTCCCAGTCAGAGATGAGGCAAAATGAAAGAAAGATCTTGTCCTCCTTCCCTTCCTGTCATCCTGATGGTTACTTGGCACACTGATATATGTGCACCCACTGCTGCCTACCCCAGTTCGCCCACAATGGCTGCCTTGACACAAAGATTCACTTGGCAGATGTTTACTTGCATCACCTTCAGGACCCCAGTGAGTTACCTTGACTGAAAGTCAAGCCAAAAAGATTCAGTGTTTGCCCCCTTCAGGTCCTGGTTCTGTCTCCTCAGCAGCAAACTACTCCACTCAGATCAAAAATCAATTTAGTTGCAAGGTCATATGGAAATACCTCACAGCATGAAAAACTTGACTCTGTCTTAATGGAGGCCTTTGGATTAAGAAGGCAATTGACCACCTAAACTCTTTGGCCATACTTCACACACAAAAAACTTTGTGTCCATCTCCTGTACAGTCAGAGCATAAAACTTCAAAAACTCTTTATGCAGTAATCAATCAAACTCAGCAGGACACACATCCACATTCCAGCTGGTTTTGCTCTCGTTGCATTTGCTGCATTTAACTAGTGAAGTAAGATGACTTATATGGGAAAACTGCTGAAAGAAAAACTGTCTTTGCATATGCACAAAACAGTTCAGACGATGCTATGAGTAAGGGAATAAAAGAGCTTTTATTTTTGGGGGGTTTTATCATTTGAATTACTTTCACAGCTTGAAAGTTTGGTTTGGCAGTTTGTTCTCTTCCCCCACCATTGGTCAGTGGTTCTATTTCTTGTTTATTACTTGTATTTTCCAAATAATTTATGAATAATTGTGAGGCCTTGTGAAGCTGATCTACTGTGATGATTTGTCAAAACATAATCACATAACACAACGCAGGCCAATTTCTAATTGTGCTCTAATTAGAGCTCTTACAGCCTTAAAAAAATAAAGCAGAGAGAATTGTTTCACTTGCAACTGTGGGCTACAGACATAAGTGGCCCTGTGATGAGCTAACACAGGGGGAAGCCCACCAGATGGGAGACATGAAATAGAATTTTTGTTTACTTCTGCAATCAAGCCAAAGGGAGCTGAAAATCCTGAAGGAAAAACTTTCTACAGAACTTTTACACAAAGATCAGAGACTTTTCCTGGGATGTACCACTTGGGAATTTGTGATCCCCATTCCTGCCACAGTTGTATAATTTTAACATCCCACAAAGCTGACAGACTTTGACACTAACAACTGTGCAGGGAGTAAAACAGATTTACAAGTGGCAGTGACCTTTTCATCAAGGGAAGTAAAGTAGACTCGAATCCACCGTACCCCCGACTCACAGTCCTGACATCATTCAACATACAGTAGGAAAAGCACTTCAGCAAAAGTTTATGAAAGTGACATTGACACAGCACAGTACATTAAATTGATCCCACCAACATGCCATGAGTTTTAAGTAGCATCTTTTTTCTTTTTTTTTTTTTTGCAGAGAGATTTGAAGTGTTTTCTGCTTAAGTAGTCATCTGTTACTGAGAGAAAACAGCTAAAACACTGTGATATCAGCACCTTCTTGCAGTCATGAACATATACATATTTTGACCATCCTCTTGCAATAAAAGATAAACAAATAAAACCAACCTAGAATTTAATGTTTCTGCCAGCATTTCTTTCTTATCTTAGACCCCCATAGCACTGTGCTGCCTAGACAGGACTTATTCACTACCTTGGCTCCTGTTACCCTAGCAACTAATTGCCAAGCTGGCTTCAAAAACAGTAATAGAGGTGGCTTCTCTGATTTTTTAAAGGAAATTGCTACTCTAAGCCCAGTGAATGCCTGTTTTAATTGCACTGTTCCTGGTCAAGGCTCTCTCCCTCAGCATTTTTTCACAGCTAATAACACTTTTATTCATCTATGTGGTTTGCTCTGTAAATACAGTAAAGCAAAACTTCTCCTGCCAGAAACTTCAAGCATAGTTGATTCATTTTTAGGCACCTGAAAGAAAAAAATTAGGTCTGTATCTGCTTACATAGAATCTTTGTAATTTCATTGTGATTTAAAATAAGGGCATTATTTTAAGCTTTGGTAAGAGTAAGTATAGTTTACTAAGAAGCATTATACAACTACAGCTAATAAAGAATTCCATCTTCAGAGTAAAATTGTTGAACAAATTTATGGTAAAGCAAATTTTGCGTATTGATCAAGCCCTAGAGGGACATTAACAACACTTAAGGGAACAAACTTCAGAAGATGGCATAACTGACACATATAAAAAGTCAGCAAGAGAGCTGAGCAGGGCTGGTAGGAAATGGAACACTTTAACATTACATCCCAGTCATACCAAGGTCCATTGACCCTGTACTCATTCCAGATAATTAATTTACAACACATTAAACCTCTGTGTGAAGAAGGATGTTATGCATCAATTGCATAGGAATAAAAAGTGTTATTGATTAAAGATTTCTACTGTATCATGCACTGACAGAAAGAAACAATCTAGTGGGTGTTTTAAAGAAGAAAACCCCTTTTTCTGAAAGACAAGTTTGCTAAATAAGTGCACTTTACACTACATTTAACTGAAGTATTGTTGACACCCTAAAATAAATGCTGTTAGGAAAGAAACCCTCAGCATAATTAGGAGAATATGGCACGACTGAGTAGTATTGGCATTCACTCTAGGAACCAAATGCTTTGAGTTGATAATGCTCTCTTTTACAGTAAGGGCTTAAAATAGAAAAACACATTGTCAAATATTATTTAATGAATAAAATATGAGCGAACCAGTGTCATTAATATAGTGCAACATCTAATGAGAGTCAAGCCCATTTCCTCATGGAGACATTGTACACTGAACATGTAAAAGAAGGAAATTGTTGCAGACTGGCAAAAGTTTTAAGATTCATGAACATCAGAACCAGCTACGTTTACAGAGTCTTATTTTCTTTTATTAAATCACAATTTTCACATCACAGTTCAGAAAATTCAGGTCAGATTTCTAGGCTGCTTAGCATTTCTCCCTGCAGTTTAACTTCCCAAGAACACAGGATGCTAAAAAATTCTGCCCTGTATCACTCACAACTTCCAGCAAATATCTACTTCAAAGATCATATAAGACTTTCAGTGGTTAGAAAGAGATTTGAATCAGTTTACATGCAATATGCTCCCAGTGCAAAAAGTTCTAAGAAGTTCAGTTTCAAGCAAGCAGTACAAAGAGAGAAAAAAAATAGAAAGGTGTCTTTAATTGATCTCAGTCTGAACTACAACTGATCTCACACTTTGGAAGGAAGGGTTAGCTTCCTGGTAAAAAGCCAGGTGTTTGGAATATAAAACACTCAGTGTACAGAAGATCTAAAATGAAGCCTGGAATTTTGCAAGCAAGGGAAGGTACTGCAGCCAAATTGAAACCAATATGGGAGCATCCCGAACATAACAGAGAAGTCAGAGCACTGCAAGACCCAAATGGAAAAGTGTGAACAATCTGAGCTAGAAAAGCAGAGGAGTGCAAAAATACCTCCAGATAAATCCACATGCAGCAGCAGATAGTACGAATGAAAACAATCCCTAATGTTTAGAAGATTTAAGAACAGCAATTCACATTTGTCTGCACAAGTTTGAAAATCTGCAAGTATACACAGCATGGGCAAAGCAGATAGCAGTGTAAATATTAGACTCAGGACCGCTTTGTAAAAGTATACCATATAGCTCTGGGACATCAAGAAATGATAGCCTGAAAGCCAGCCATGACAACACAAAACATTCAATGGCAGCAGCAGGGATACTAGTGCTGCAAGAAAACCTGCACACCGTGGAGGTAAACATCTTAAACTCAGCAAAGAAGTAATTAATTTAAAAGAAAATAAACTTTTCTTCGGCATTAAAGTTGGCTATTTATGGATGTCTCCAGAAAATACATAGTAGATTCTCTCAATAGCACAGTCAAAACTGAAGTCAAGTGCATTATTCATCATGGGTACTAATAAAAAATTTAACGTCAGTGCTCTAAAAGAGTGAAGGGAGCCTTTGGCCTTAGTCTACATGTATAAAAAATTGTGTATCTTATTTATGGAAAGCTTATGTTAACTGAAACTGGTTATAAACTACTTACTGCCATCCCCAAAAGGAATCTGATAAGCACCTTTCTCTCACCCTCTCCTGAAACCGCATAGATTATTTCTCAACTACAAATGGTTGATTTACAAACCAGATATAAATCTCAGTGAAATTTGTTGCCTATAGATGCATAAACTAAAGCCTTTGATACAAGCCCAGTGGAGCAATGTACTACTCCTTAAACAACTCACATATCCATCTGCCATTTATTCCTTCTTTAACCATTTCTAGTCTCAGACAAGGGACTTTCAATAACAAAATCAAGGTATTGTCTTCAGTTGCTGTGCTACCCACTTGGGAAAGATGCCCCTTATGAAGATCCTCCAATTAAGCTGCAGGGCAATTATTAATGACAATGACAGCTCTGCAACGCCCCACGTGTAAGTGGTTTGCTGCAGCTTTTGCCTAGTCTGCCAGAGACTTACCCCAACTGTGCTTTTCCCAGTCCTAGGCCCATACCATCAACTAAAACAGCAGCAGTAAACAAAACACAGCCTTGGTAGTTCTCTGGTAGGAAAAATTGTATCCTAATGCCTATATCTGGATCAACCGTATGTATAGCAATAAAATGGAAACTGTCTGTCATAGAAATAGATTGGGTGACCATTAACACATTCCTGCTTTTTCTTAAAAAACGTATTAATCTGTAAGACTAGCACAGGCTAAAGGGGAGAAAAGCTCCTGTTTTACAACAGCCACAGGTCCGGTCTCACTCAGCAACACACTCAGACAAGAAACTCTCCCAAAGTCTTGATGACCCATCATAGTAATTTCTCAAGTAGGTGCAGTCACCACATTTTCCCTTCTGCATGCATGGGGTCATCCCCAGGACTTCTATTATCTAGCAATCAAATTACTACCTTTCCAGAGCAACCATATTTCTGTCCACCCAGAGCTCCAGAGGTAATTAATTTTTTAATGGATTTTTATTTCTTAGATATTTTACTAAAAGTGCATATTTCTAATTTAAAAAAAATAAATTTCTTTGCGCTAGAGATTGAAAGACAACAGTCAATTATAATTACTGGTAAGGAATTCAAACAATTTAAAATCTTTTATCAGTTCTTAACAATGTAATGAAATGAAGGGCACTTTATTTTTAGTACAGAATCAGAGAAAACAACCTCTTACCGTTTTAGGTCTCATCAGTCTATGTAAATGCACTAAAATGTTACAGACTTGAATAAGTATCTAAAGTGATATTTCAGTATTTCTCTGGAGCAAACTGTAGTATTAATTTTTGAAATAAAAAACAAAAACAACAAAAAGACATTCACCTCTTCCTTTTCATTTTACAGTGAAAAATAAAAAAAAAAATAAATTTAATTGTGCAATCCTAATTCAAATTGCTTGGGTGTACCAGCCTTAACTATCTGCAGCTTAAAGGGACAAAAATGAACAGTAAAAAAAGCAAAATGAACTGATTTCCTGGGGGATATGATGTACTTCCTGATGGTAGCACAAAAAGAAGAGTGTAGGTTCCCTTACACTTTACACATTTGATGACATTGTTTCCCCAATCCACACCAGATCTGTGTTACTTAATAGCCTATTTATTTATGAGAGAGCATTAATAAGTAACCTGGGTGTGCTCACCCTTCACTAAATTGCAATTGACAGTTGATTCTAGATACATTGAATATTTGTTTTTCTCTCCATACGTGAGAGATAAAGACTTCACATTTAGCTTGCTTGTATAGATAACTATACTACTATTTTACTCCTGTTATCACAACTAGGGAAATTTTCCTTTTCTCCTTGATCTGTAAGGCACAATACAGTTTCATGCTGTAATATTTCCTTATTTTAAAAACTTTTCTCAAGTAACATAGTACTGCCAATCTACTAAGAATTTGGAGATTTCCCTTGGAAACATGACAATGTGTTGAGGAAGGCTACTGAAGTGGAACCCTTAGGCACAGGCTCCTATCTGCAGTTAGGAGTTAGGGCACCTAACCCTCATTCTTGAGCTCTTTTGCTTACTCTGTGCTACAGTAACCATAGCACATTCCATACTATATACCTCCTACACATTCAGCAGACTCATAGCATTCAGATGACTGCACAAAAGGAGACCTGGAGAAACCTGGTCCAGAGGAACAAAGAGAGGCCCAAGCTGTTAATCAGGCAAGATATGCAACCATGGAAAAATACACATGAGGTTTAATGATGGCTAAAACAGCCTGAACATTAAGCTTTTCAGTTAAATATATGAATTTTTTATTTTTGCTTATTTCCTAAGTTACTGAAAATACCTGTATTACAATATTAGCATTTCTTATGAGATTAAACTTTAGCTTTACTTTCCTTTATTGAGTGTTCCTTGCCACATGCATTGCAATGGACCATGAGCACCTGACTGATCAGCCTAGTACCCTGCATGTCAATGGTGTACAGCTGATGCACAGATTGTTGTATTTGTTATAATAGAATCAAATTTATACCCAGTTATGAATCCATACTATACTGCCCACTAACTCCTCGAGATCTTGCTGTTGACAAAATTCCATTTAAAGTGCAGCAGTACAGTGTTTATTCTAGAACTGCTGAAGTAGCTCAGGGGTTTGGGCTGCTTTTTTGTTCCAGTCACCATCATGAGCAAATTATTTACTGCACAACAGAGGGTTTCTATGCTCAGATTTTATTAATTAACTGCAAAGTGATTATTCACAATTGCAAAGAGATGAACAGATCCCCATAAGGTGCACATTGCTAGAGTTCCATGATATTAATTTATCCTCCAGATACATATTCTATACGTGAATTGCGTACCTTTGAAAGATTACCCATCTGTTACATGAATCAGCATATCACATGCATACATCTGAGAACACAATTATGTTTTTATTCTGTTAATTTAATGGAAATCAATATCTTGCTGTCCCTTCAAAAGGCACTTTCCTAATGGAGTATTACATTTATAGTAACTGCAGCATCAGGCTCAAAGAGGACGTCAAACTTTCGAACTAGATAAAAGAATGCAAAGTGCAGGTAGAAAACAGTTTGGGGTTTGTTTTTTTAAAACCTATTCACCCATATTAACTGGGTCCCTCTCTAGAATTCATGGATCATTATTCTTTGTAGCTCTTTTTTTCTTCAGTGTAAGATTGTGAGATGAAGTCCACATTCAAAAATTACACACAAATATGATAGAAAAATGGAGTGTTTGAAATCAATTCTAATGTTAAATGCAAAGGACATTCTGGGCTCATTAAGTAAAAATATCTCATTTAATGAGCAGGAAAGCACTGGAGCACACTGAACCCTGACACAAAGCAAATTATTTAAGTGATAAATTATATTTTATGGGGAATGTAAAAGTTAATAATACTCAGGGGTAAGGTCATAAATGCAGAGGTGTAACTAACTTCATTGACTGCTTTACTTACAAACATGCCATATGTACCTGGTTACTTGAAATAGTAATAAAAGGAATTGGCAGAAACTCCTCCAGCAGAAGATTCGCAGAGACCTTTGTAGCATTCTTATCCACAAAACAATGCATTTTATTCTTTTCAAACTCATTATTCTCCTCCCTCTTTGACTTTAGGATATATACCTCCAGTCTTTGCTTTTCACTTTTTGTCAAATATTTGATCTTGCATTCATTAAAACTGAAACCTTCTTATCTACCAGAGAGGCTAATAAAAACAGTGTTCATTTACCTGTGATGATGCCCCAGAAGTGACCTGAAACTTTACTTGAAGAGAACCAATCTATGCTGAAAGAAAACGGTGGATCAGCCTTTAATCTACTGCCTTCCCAGTGCATGCTAGTTCAGCAGGACTGGATCTCCTAATGTTAGTGTCCTCAGAGATCAGTGCAACAGACCAGCTCACTGAGGACACAGCTCACAAGTACACCTCTACGTATTAGAATAAGAGTTGTTATCGTGAATCTAGCCATCTGCTTTAAACCCATTCTCTATATTTTAATGGTGTAGAAGAGACAAGCCTTGTATCAAATGGAAATCTAAAGAGGAAAAGTATGCTCAAGCACAACTATTTCCTGTGACTGTTTCCTTAACTTTAAAATGGAATTTGCATTACCAACATGGTCCTTTTTTCCCCAATTTATTTTGTATTTACATTTCCAGGTCAGCAGCTTGTGCTTTATTCCCACACATGTATCTGAACAGTTAATATGAAGAAATTACACTGGGCGTTAACCTGAATTGGTATGTTTTGTACATGGATGGGACTTGATATGTTTCACACAGCATGAATATCACGTCTGTCAGAGTCCCTCAGCAATTGTACAAAAGCAACCAAATGAATGGCAAAGTGATTTTACCCATTGCACCAAAAAATGTCTACATCCATGAAAGTTTTTCTAGGAACAAGATTTGACATTTGATTTTGAATTAAGTCAATTCAACCTTAGCCTACTTTTTAGTTTGCATCTTTAAGCAACAATAAAGAATAGAAACAGTCTTTGGAGACACAATGATTACAACACAGCACTACTTATAAAATGCCTAGCCTGTATCCTTGCAAAATGTAGCAGAAGACAACTCAACCAGCATCCAGCTGGATTAAAAACTTTCAAGTGTTTATTCAAATTTTTATTTCCTCTAAACACATAAATAACTTAATAATGTTACACGCTTTTTGAATCTGGACTGCAAGATCCAGATCTACTAGGTGGTCTGGGGTTCCAGGAATCCTATGCTTTGAACAGAAGCTGAAGTTTTGAAGTAATCCAGTGACCCCAGGAGCAAAGATTGTCAAGAAAAGCTTTGATTTTTTCAATTTTAATTTAGTAAAAAGTGACTCTAAAGATGGAGAAATAAACATTTAACAAATACACATATGAGCTGAGCACCTTTTTTTTTTTGGTAGATTTAGTAGGTTAAATTAAAGAAGTCTGGCATCAGAATGCAGCATAAATAAGACATGTATGGTACACAAGCCTTGTATTACAACTCGAGGTCACTGCTGAAGGTCAGACTACTGAAATAAGTAAATATGTCAACTCCTGTATTCCTGCCAATATAAAGATTCAAAAATGTATAAAGGGGGCAATATCCAGAGCTCTTCAAGTATGTTATAGTAAGAACCTTTTCACCAGTTTAACTGTCTCATGCTTTTAAGCTATTTTTATGGTCAATATTCTTTGTAACTGGGAAATACTTCTTATACACTAAAGCTTATCTTCTCTGTGTTTGTGTTTCAAATCCCAAGCTACCATATGCCTGATAAAAAGGATACGAAAAATAGAGACGGAATTATTCGCTGAAAAGTGAGCTGTGCCTATTATTTTCTCAATAAGTGTTTAAGGGTTTCCCAAAGATATTTGTAGATCCAGAGATAGCTTCTCTCAGGTGTTTAAAAAAGAAATAATAATCCTTTATAAAACATACCACTTGCCTACAACAACTTCTTTTGTAAGGAAATAGTTGAAATTTATGGAGTTAAAGCATGAAAAAGCCTCACGCTGATTTGTATTGTATCTGTGTTCTGCTTTGTGGCTATTAGAAGATGCAATATTCCAACTCAGAATTCACTACCTGATGCCCTGCATGAACAAGTACATTAAAAAAAGAGACAAAACAGGCCTGTGCTGCCTACAGAAATATTCTTGTGATTTTCCCACACTAAATTCTGTTAGGAGATCAATGAGAGTTAAAGTCTTTTTCACAAAGTAGAAAATACAGCACTTTTACAGTTTTTTTCTTTTTTTTAAGAAAAAAAAACATTCCACTTTTTGAAAACTCCAAAATGGTGCAGGGAATATGAACATACACAAAGTTGGGAAGCTAAGGGAAGAGAGGCCTCATAATGTTCTCCACTGAACTTTCCCATCAACTTACAGCACACTTGATAACAAAAAGCCTGTCGTCTGCGTCTTTCTAACCAGTAGATGTTGCTATCTCTACTGCTTCTCCAAATATTGCATTATATTTTCAGTTATAGGTAGAATAACAAACATACTGGCGCCAGTCAGATACTTTATATCACCAAACCCCCACAAGCAAATTTGTTTTACACAGCCCTTGGATGAAAAAATCCTGTAGAGAGTGCAAACACAAGGGAATGAAAACAGTAAACAGCCCTAGCAACATGATTCAAATTAAGTGAATATTAATACCTCCAAGACATTGCATCATTACTTCATATATTTAGTGGGAAAAGTTGTAATTTACATGTATAGTATTTTTAACATCATCTATTAGTTAGATATATATGGTTACTGTTTAATTGATACTGTAAACAAAAGACTCATTTGAAAACATGCTACAATAATTAAAATGCTATTATGCTGACAGTGCCTTTCTTTGAGGAACTTGTAAGGTCTGTATTGACTGTGATAAGCATTGATTATCTGGAGTGATATAAATATTTAGGAAGCTAATAACAATCAGGTAGGATTTCAGTGCATGCTATAGACCGCAAAGATAAATCACAGGAAATCTAGATCAAGGCTGGTTTGTGAATAAGTTTGTTTTTGTACTTAATGACTCAATATAAAACACACACATAGAAATCTGAAGAGACTTCAGGCACACGGAAATGCCATAAAGAAACATCCCATCCTGTGCAGCATTTCTGTACATCTGTAGAATCTCCCTATGCAGCGAGTAGGATGCCAGCGCACAAAGAGGGGAATGAATTCAATCCATCAAGTACTTACCATGCACATTTTCCAACATTAGGCATTTCCTTGATTTATTAAAACTTTTTGTAAAGCAGAAAAAAATTCTGTAACTTTCATCTCTCCCATTTGAGGAGGTTAATTTAGTGACGCAATAGGTTAACTGCAATTTAGTTCCCATTCAGGCTAGGTAAGATTCATCTTGGTTCTAAGATATTTATTTATAGAGTAAAATAAGTTTACATCACAGACTGCGTTCCTTTCTAGGTGCATTTTCCCTTCCCACTCTGATGTCCCACTACATGAACCTCCACCTCTTTCTTCCTGGAGCTTAGCCTCCAGAGGGCTGTCCAGATTTCTAGAGGTAAGACAGGCTTGAGAGAGTCCTGGCAAAAAAGGACAAGATGACCTTGAGTCCAGTGGAGTTGCAAGGGCATGATGGAAAGCAGGATCTGCTCTGTATGCTCATTAATGATTTTTATCACTACTGTTTCCTTCTTTGCACATCAGACAAAAGCCCATTCCTGCCAATAAGTGAGAAAGAGGGCACCAGAAGCAGTTTTGGAAGACACATAGCAGCATATGCTGAGCTACAGGAACAAGGGTTGAGATACAGCAACTGATCCTGACTGCTGGTACTGTTGCTCCTTTTGAAGCCAGTGCTGGCAACAGAGCTGGAGCCTGGCTCATTAGTGGGATTGTGGCCCCAGTGATAAAATGGAAGCTTTTTTCTGACAATTACAGGACCAAGTTTTCACCCTGAATGACTGTACCCAAATATGTGCCTAATTTCAAGTGACTGAGAAGCCCTATTGACTACCCATCCCCATAGGACTTCCCACATACTTGTGATCAGGAAAGAAGCCCAGTTTATGTAAACCTTTGCCCATGAGTCAGGGTTGAGTAAACAAAGACTTTTCCATATTTTCTGCAAGCATTCCACTGTTAATACACAGCATGCAACATTTGTTTCTTATTAAGTTCTATTTTCATTTCTTTGCTCTTGTAATTTAGGTCTGTCTAACACTTTGTTTCTTTTCATTCTTTTTAAGCCCTGCATTAAGTTGCCCTTCTATAATCTCTGTACAGCTTTCTCTGTGATTGTTGTAACAATTTGTACTATTCCAAAGCACAGGGATTGTGTCTCTATTATCTTGTCCTTGTTTCTTTCAGACTAGTGGCCTCAGAATTTTTTTGTTTCTGAAGCTGCTAGGAGGCTAAAAAGACATCATCTTCACAGTAGCATAAAGTAATGTTCTGTAGACACAACAATAGCCCTTTATTGCACCTTGCATAAACTACTTTAATTACCTTCAGATTACTGGTGTTATTCAAAAACATTCATTTACAGCTGAGAGGGTCCATAGACATTTACTTTACAATGTGCAGTACTTTGTCCTGGGTTGCAGCAAAGTGTATTATAGTCTTTCTTTATTCAAAAATAGATTGATCCTTACAAACAAAACTTTAGCTATTCATACAGTTTTGGTTATCTTAATATTATAATGGGTTTTTTTAATCTAAATCAAACAAACTTATAGCAATATAACTAAACTGAACATTGTAACTTCTTTTACTTTGAAAAGTAGTGCAGTAGCAGTGCCACCATGAACATACTACTAACTGGGGGGTAGTGCTTCTTGCTCAAACTGTATGAAAACCCACACAGTTGTATAGACTGTGTTGGTCACAGTCTAATTGCTTGGAAGCCAAAGGAATTCATATTTTCTGCAGGCCCACTAGCATCAGTAGGGCCATGGCAGCGCAGCAGTACACATTACATGGGAGGGCAAGAAGCCTAGGAACGTATTTTAAGTGTCTGGTTCCTTTTTTTCTTTCCCCTCAGTCTATTTCAAGTGCTCCTGCAACAACATTAATAGACTTGCACAGGGCACAAGAGAAACTGAAGACATTATTATTGCTCATTTGTTGCAGAGGACCACATAGAGATACAACAGAGTTGGGGCCTTACTAACCCTGACACTGGGTAGGAGAAAGGGTCCTGGTGAGTACTCTTTTCCCACTAAAAAGACAATGACAGGGAAGGCAGAGAACAGTAGTAGAAATTGTGAAGCTGACATGGCCTATCTGATTTTGCGTACTTCAGAACAGAAGTATAAACCAAACTTTTGTAATGATACAAATGCAGTTAATGACTATATCCTTTTCTAAGCTAGTTTCCTGGCACATTGTATTTTGCAGGAGGCTTGTATCCATTGTTCCATTATCATAAATAGTGCAGGATTGGTTAATTCTACTTTTCAATTATGATAATAGTTAAATACATAAGAGTTACCACATCTCATATAGCCTCCCGCTACAAAACAAAGCAGTTCTCAATATTAAGATTCAACATCCATTTACACAATCTTCTCAACAATGCAGAAAGTAATTCCATTTGCATGTTATGGGATGTAGAAATTCACATTTATGTAGATATTCACCTTTCATTTCTGTCTCACACAGTTACAGAGTGCATCGAAAGCTTCACAGGTTTTTTCACTATGCTGGATAACTCCTGTGTGTTACTGTTATGTTAATGACTGCTGTAATTTGAGACTGCTTTTGTAAGTACCAAAGATATCTGAATGCATTTGTTTCCAAGACAGAGTCTGTGACAAACACATACTGAATAGCAAAAGGAGGTAGAGAGGCTAGGGGATTGGAAATTAAGAAAAAAAAGAGAAAACATAGCACAGAGCCTATCGGAACGACCTTGATACAGAATCTACTATTTAACCATATATAACGCTTTGACTATTCATTCTACTTTACTTCTTTCAGAATATGCTCCCTCTGTGAAAGAAAAAAAAAAAAATTGCATTTGGGCAGAAATGATTAGGTTTTGTCCAAAAGAAGAAAATAAATAACAGTGACTTAAGAATGGCATCATAAAATCTCATGCATCTCCTCTGGTAAAGAAAATTTGTACACAACCATAAATTTTTTATGTTTCTATCAAGCATTGATAATAAAGGTTTTAATATTTATAGTTACCCTTGGCCAAACTCTGAGAGTTCCCTCTCCAGTAGGGTACACTCACAGAGGTACACATTGCCTTTGGGTACCACTGATTGGGACAGTATGCACATGATGGATTTCCCTTTGGAATATAACACTGATACCCAGCTCTTTTTAATCTTCTTAATATTCAATTTTATGCTTTCGTCTGTAATCAGCTTTATCCTGAATTCTAATGAGTTCTGTTTTTACATTAGGAGCTGTGTCTTTTACAATCAATGTTATTAAAATGACCCTTGATAGTGCATGATTCCACAGTGGGGATTTTCAAAGCTAATATGGAAGTTTAAAATCAGAATTCTCTCTTCCTTGTTCAAAGCATTTCCTTAGCTTTGAACAGCTGCTTGGCACACCATAGTGAGTATAGCAAGATTTCAGCTCTCCCTCCATGGTGGCCCAAGAAGTCAGAGAAAAAGAGGAAACATGGTGCTAGATAGCTGATAGACTTATAGTGACTGGTCTGAATGCACCCAAGGAAAAGACGGATTAAAGGGCTCCATGATACAAGGTGTTCTGTATTGGTTAGATATTTTTATTGTATTGTTATAACTTCATAGGAGTTAATGATCTTTTAACTAGTTTTATTGCTTACTATACACAAGAACCACCAAACCGGCCATAGATAATACGAAATGAGTTTCCTCTCACTTGCCCTTCTATTGAAAAGTGAATCTCTCTCAGATTTCTAGCATACAGCAAATATGCCCAACACAACAACAAGAAGATTATA
The DNA here is from genome assembly GCA_025447955.1 of Psilopsiagon aurifrons. NCBI lineage: Eukaryota > Metazoa > Chordata > Aves > Psittaciformes > Psittacidae > Psilopsiagon > Psilopsiagon aurifrons. The sequence goes on along the minus strand of JAOEHY010000635.1, from coordinate 21,407 downwards.
AATCACCTTGTCGCAAGTATATGAACTTGTTTCTCAGTGGAGCCTAGCTGGGACACAGGGAATGAACCAGCTTCTAATGCCGGCAATGCATGTGTCCCACTGAACAAAATTACAACACACAGACCTATAGTTCACCTGCTTCTTGCTAATGAAGGAAAAAATGTTGTCTCAAGGGTTTGGGGGATTTTTGAAAGCTGAAATCAAGATATAAAGATATAAAAAAGATTTTAATGGAGAAGACAGCTGCTGCACGGGTTAGAAGCCTGCTACCAATAAAAAGACTGTTTGGAGTGAGCTGAAAGGGCACTTCACAATATAAAAAGAAGGGTAAATATAGACCTCTGAAAAATCAAATAAGTAAACCTTAAAACTCCTTACCCACCCTGTAGTTTCAGCTCTAATTTGTTCCTTCCTGAAACAGAGTTCAAATATTTTAAAACTATAATATAAAACAGAAATTCCAGGCATCCCGTATTCAACAGCAGCTTCCTTTTCTCCTAAATGTCATGAAAGGAAAGCCTAAGAAATCAAAAAATTGTTTCAAAAGCAAAGGAAAAAGAATGCTCATACCAGAAGAGCATGGTGCTTGCTCAGTGTGAAAAACATTTCCCCTTTGACTTATTTCCATTACTGACAATAACTAACCAGATTAATCCCAAAGGTAGATTTTAAGTAAGCAATGCAAAACAGGCAATGCTTCATTTGAAAAGAGGACAGATATCGAAATACTAAACAGAACTAAATCATTCCTAAATGGAATTTGTGAGCTTGCAGTAGCATCTATCTGAGCGACACTAGGAAGATCCTTAATATGCAATTGTATCACAAAAACATGTTCTGAAAGAAAAAACGAACACTACAAATAAAACTTCCAGCACAAAGAAATAAGAGAAGTTTACCCACACAATTTAATTATACTTCCTTTGAGCGTATGTATTTGGATGCTGCTAGCAATGACATGAGCTCCCCACACACCCTTTCCTCACTCAGTGACGAGGCAGGACACTATTCTGGAGGCTGATAAGGTTTCTGTGGCAGAGGAGAGGACTGTTATCACCAAGGCCCCATCTCTTATCATAAAACAAGAGGTGAAAGTCAAGGCACAATGAGAGGTAAAAGGAAGATGTCATGCTTAAAGTAATTTAATGGTATTGCAATGACCTGAAGGTACATAATGATGTCATATATCAATGGGCATTGTATTCTACTCCACCTCTTCAGCAAGTTGCCACTCTTCAACTAGCCACTCATTTAACCAAACACACAGGTTTTATCAGCATGTAGTTCCCACCTTTACCAATGCCTGTGTTTCTGAATGCTCAGCCTATGATCCAGGGCCTGGCTTGAAGAAAATCAGGATGTGTGCCCTTAAGTGTGGGCTAGAAGGGCTCCAGACAGGAGCAGGGAGATGTGGGGCTAAATAGCACAGGACAGCAGCACCCTGAGCTTCTCAGCTTCTTCCAGCCGCTACGTTAACGAGTAATGTTGGAGGAATTTAAAGACAGCAGATGTTCAGCATGTGACAGTGTAGAGCTCTGGGTCCTGCCACTTAATGGGCTACATCCTAAAAGACGGGTTTGAAGCCAGGTCCTGAAGAATGAGGAGAGCCCATAAGCCATTTAAAAAAAACTCTGCAGTGCCTTAGCAGACTGAAAAAATGAGACTGGAGGGCACTAATTCGCTCCTATAACACTCAAGCCAGTACAACTTAATAGACTCGAAACTCCTTTGCACCAACAGTTTCAGAACTCTATAGCAACTTTTTGTCTAATTATAGTTTTACCTATAGAGGGATGAGTTTTTCCTTCAGATAATTTTCATACTCTTTCTAGATCATGTAAGCTAGAAGTCGCTGTTGAAGAAAACCTGACACTAGTGATCATTTGGAACTCTCTGTAGAGAAAAAGCATTGTTCAGTCTAGAAGACAGTATTCTCACATAGCTGTGGGCTCACCTGGAAAAATCCTAATTATTCATTTTGCAATCCCTTACTGCAAAGATAAACATAACTGGCGGGTGTCTTAAATACAAGGACAATTATCAATGTAGAACTTCATTACTCAGGTTCAAGCTCCAATATATGCTCCCAACATTAACTTCCTACTTGAAGAAATAGATACAATTCTTAATACTCAGGAAAAAAATAAAAAGGGGGCTATTTACTGCCAACTTCAGGTAACTGCAGCATTGCTGATTTACAGCCAATATAAAAATTGGAAAATACCTGTCACTGCCTCACTGATCAGTACTGAAATCCATGGAAACAAGGGAGTGTGAACATCAGTGTTTATTAGTCTATAACAGTTTACTTTGTCTTTCTGAATGACCTCAAAGTAATGGGTTTGTTAGTTTATTTATTCTTAATATTGTGTTATATTAGTGGCTACTTAAGAAATGTATTCAATAATCAGTAATGACTCGTGATATGAAAAAACCCTGAATGAACTTCACACCTACAAAGTCATAAGAAAGAAGCAGTCACATATATTGGTTATTCTTTTTAAAAATCTAAACTGGTTTATGCAGTTTAATCTAGGAAGTATATACAAAGCAATAAAAAACATGAAAATTATATCTTCTTGGAAGTCTGGATTCAAAACCCAAGAATTAAGCAATTATTATCATTTAAATTATTTATTTTGTGTAAAGAATAATGCAAAGATCATGAAAAAAATCCAGATTTCATCTAAGATTAAAGGTTTACTTGAGACCATATTATATTTCTTGTTTTCCTGATTAACAAATCATCACTGCACAAAGCAATACAGGTGGTCAGTCCCCTTGGGCTCACATCAAAGGGGCCACCATGAAGCTTTAGATGCTATTTGAAAGCAATCTGAAACTTGTCTCTCACCGTTTGTCCCATCTCTTGTGCTCCACGGGGTCATCTTTAAAGAACTGTCTAGTTCGCAAAAGAAAAAGCCCTCTTGTAAAAGATGTTTTTAAAAGCTTTCCATATCTGTTTACTGCTTCATAAATGGTCTATTCCAGAATACTCACATCATAAATAATGCCATTCTAATACAGTTTTTACATGAAGCCCTGTTTGCTGTCCTTAGACACAAGAAGAAATGGGCCTTTGCTAGATAACAGCTGTATGTCTATAACAATCTCTATAAGAGATGGCAGCCATTGTGTCTATAGGAAAAGAAAAAAAAAGATAAATAGCAAGAAGAAAAAAACCCCTGGATTTCAGAATATCCCACACTTCTCAAAGCTTCTACATGAAATTCCAGAATATATTATTGTGAAACAGGAAAAATAATTCAATTCAGTGTACATCCTACACTCCTGGAAGTATATTTCTGTGTGGGGTTTTCTTTTATTTTTATGTTAGCACTTTGATGACTCCACCAGCATTGTGCCTTAGTATATGCAAGTTCCTTGAAAAGATCAAAGTCTTATTAAGTCCCCAGTTATTTCATCAATACTAACAGGATGTTTATAAGCCATGATTCATGTTGGGTATACCAAGAAGAAAACACATACTCACAGTTCTCAGAAATAAACAAAGCCAACAACACTTTTCAGCTATGGAAAACTGATTAAAGAGTTATGGGCAATCTGTCATAGGAAGGAAAACTCAACAGGGCTTCCCACTTTTAATAGACACACAGGAAGCTGACTACAGAACACTTTCTGGATTTTTAACTCCATTCTACATGCAATAAGATAATCTGATAAGCTCTCCAGAGAGAATTTACTAAAACCATTATCATTCAGACAGAGCTGAGGAAATTTTTTTGGGAAAAAATGCATTCATCAAATGTGGTTTTCAGCAAAAACCTATTCTGTTTTTCTTCCACAGTTTTTCCTACAAACAGTTGAGCTAAGCTAACTGAGGCTTAAAACAATAAAACTGAAAAGGCAGCAGTTCCTGCCCAGCCAGTAGGAGCCCAGCAGTGAAGGCACTTCTCCCACAGAAAACAGCGTGGGTTTGAATCTCTCTGGTTAAGGGTCCTCAATCCACATCTCCCACCTACTCAGAAATTATTCATAACACTAAGCTACAGGAAAGTCTCTTGAAACATACAAAACATTGAAATATTCACTGAAACAGAGATATGGTTTAGTGGACCTACAGTCCATGTTATCTCTTGGGAAGTAAACACCAACTGAGCTCAGACATTTTAGATAAGTAGAGAATTTAGCTACTGGTTTTAATATTCTGATGACATGCTAACACTACAATTGAAGACTAAGACTGATAGCTAAAAGCCAGTGCAAGGCATCCCAACACACATCCTTTGATTCTCAGGTCAGTTAAGCTTGCTGAGGGTTTGGTTGGGGTTTGGTTGGGTTTTTTTTTATGGTGGTAGTGTGGGGTTTTTTGGTGGATTTTTGGAGGTTTTTTGGTGAGGGAAAACAGAAAAGGAAACAAAAAAACACACCACCAAAAAAGAAAAAAAAAAAACACCACCACACACACTTTTCTTTAAGAAATAACAAATTAAATAAAATATTACAGTTGCCAAACTTTTTCTTAGGAATTGGGGATGGGAGAAGGCCTACAACTCTGGAAGAGGGGCACTGCAACCTTAGTCCAAGGTCTAGTAATGAAGTATTAATTTGTGCCAAAATTCTGCTTCATAAGCATAAACAGCTTGTAGTTTTCCTGTGGTTTTAAAACTGGATGTGTAAGTTACACAGCAGATGATTTTCTATGTGGCTTACTCTTGCAGAAATACCTCATGTATTAAAGTGAAATGCAGCTTCTGCTTCCATAACGAACATTACACCACTCATATATTGCAGAACACAATAAATACAGAAGTTGCACTGTGGAAAGCATGTGTAATTTATATTACTGGGTTTGTGTTTTGTAGTCTAAAACTCTTTGATAATGCAAGTTGTAAATTTTATATGAATACAGTACTTGTAAAATTTCTTATTTGTCCACAAATCTTCTACTTTATAAAGTCCATCCGCTTCCATCAAAATCAACTGATTTTTTTACTGCTACTAGGGAAGTGACCATCCCTAAACAGAAAATTACTAATTTGGGAATCATATTAGAATCAAGGATAAGTCTTAGTAAGACAGGTAGTAGAGCAATAGCCTGAAACAATTTTACTCAACAAAAAGTCTGTGTGTGGTCAATGCTTACAAATGAAACAGCAGAAAAATGTGTTCTTTACTGTATTGCCTGCAGCACTTAAATTGACCTCTTAGAAGGGTAAACATTGTGTCTATCCAGTTGACTATGTAGTCAATATCAACTGGAGCAAAGGTTTTTTCCACCCTTAGAAAGTAACTCCTCAGTGAGACTAATTAATTTCTCTGAAAACATCCAGGATATTGATCTGAGATTTGAAAATACTGCTGGCTTGCAGTGGTCAGCCACGCATAAATGAGAACCATCTTCGAGGGAACTTGAAAGAAATGGAATAGATAATATTTTACAGCCTGAGTTTCAGTTAGACAGCGGAGAATTCTTTCAAACACTTTCGACTTCAAAATTATTCAGAAGATCCCATGATTTTCTACAAATCTTAAGCAAATTTGAGACACTTACTGAAGATTTTCTGGTGTAGTTAAAAAAAAATAGCTTCTGAATTATCTTGTTTCTTACCCTGACAATCACATTTTCTCAGTGTTGAGTTCAGAAGTTTGGTTATCTGATATCCTAGAAGTATGATGCCCCTACAACTGAACAAATACACTTAAAGCTTGAATATGTGATAGTTCCAACAGCTAAAGTCTTCTTCACTAATAAAGTCTTCCTGAACACTCGAGAGAGAGTCTTAGACTCATGCAATAGGCATCTTTTTACATCACTAGCATGAAGACGTTTCTTGCCACATCAAAAATTACACATTGATCTGTTAAGATACAGAATTCAGCTTTCTGAAGAGGATGTGATTAATCACGGGAGCAAGCTACTTGAGGATGAGGCTGTGAAGCATCTGCATACACACTGATGTCTCTCTACAACACTGTACTTGCTGAGTTTAGCATAGGGTTTAGGATGTGGTTCAGCTCCAGGATCACTACAACAGGGATGTCAGGTTAGGCTAGCCCAACACCCCTATGGGCTTTAAGCTCAGTGCTTCACCCTCAGCTCCCTGGCCTGTGACAGAACTATGTTCCTGTCCAACATAGTGCAGCTGCTCTAGAAGTCTTCATTGGAAGCTGCAGTGCTTCCAATCAATACGGGAATTTTGCATATAGAATCTCCTCCTATGCCATAGTCCCAAAGCTCCATGGGTGATTTTTCAAAGCAGAAATCAAACAGCCCAACAAAGGTAAATCCTGCAGGGAACTCAAAGATAGCACAGTAACTGGAAGCAGGACAGACATTATGTACTTCCTCACTGCAACAGTGGATAGGCAGAGGGGGTCAGCTAGGAAAGAGAGATAAAGAGTACCAGGCTTGCAGTTGCTGACAATGGTAATGCTCTGCAGTGGTTCTGAGATGGTATGCACCTGTAAGGACATGCTAGTTCATTTCTTTTCAAGCTATAAAGTATCTAAATAAAATTAATTTCGAGAATATTATTAAGGAAGTCCTTTTGTCAAATGCAGCCTGAATGCAGTTCTACATGTTGGAATTTCCTGTTAAATTATAGGGGGTTTAACGGAAACGCTGACAGAACCTTAACCATTGCAGTGTGAAGAAATGAATTACAGTGTACATATTCTTCTTGCTAATAAAGTTTTATAGCCTTGAAATTCAGTGTAGAATTAGCCTATTGCTTCTAAGGAGAATTTCTGAAAGAAAGGCTTCATGGTGCTTTCATTATTCCATGACGTAAAAAAACAAATTGTTCCAGAGTTTTAATTTATTAACAGGCTTCTAGAGATACCTTTAGATTTCTCCCCCCAACATTTTTGGTGTTCCATTTATAACAATATTAAAGACATAAGCGCAATTTCAAAAGGATGTAATGACTTATTCTGACTTGAGAAGGAACAAAATATCCAATTTTTATTCATTTAACTAGAATCATCACTTACATCAAGTTCATCTTTTTCTTTGATTTTGCATTACATTCCCAAAAGGTTTCCCCATTAATATTAACAGATTTATGAATCTCATTATTCTGATTTATGTCTTTTCAATATAGTTAAGGCTATGTCAATATTAAGTTATTTGTCCCTTGTGAACACCTTCTACAGAGTTTGGAGTCAAAATATTTTTAAACATATACTGAGAAGGACCACTTTGGGCTCAGAGCTAACATACTTATATAACTAAACAGCTTCTCCAATTGCTTACTTGAATTACTGGACCTGATTAAAAAAAAAAAAAAAAAAAAAAAAAAACAAAAAAAAAACCAAAAATAAAAAGCATCCTTCATCAGTGGGACAAATCACTTTTAAGGAAATCAAACCATTAGGATAGTTTATCATAATGATTTTCTTTCAGGACATACATAATACTTAAAACACTATACTAAACGATGTTCTGTGTATATGTTACCCCTGTAGACTTTCAAGCTCCTCTACAGCTCTCAGAAAGCCATAGTGGCCTTGCCTGGACTCATACCATTGTACTGGTTAGCTTGACTCCACATGCCCACAGAGCTTTTGTACTGCCACTTTAATTCCCAGTCCTGAAGAAGTGCAAGTAACCTGCATGAGATGGAGACAGCTCTACTATTACCTGCAGTGGGTTAGGAGCTGTAGTCCTTAAGGGTGCTTGCCACAACACATTGCTTGCATTTGAAGATGCTAAATCTATAGCATAATGCTCCTCTCTCTGTGTGCATGCATGAGAATGTGGTTTTTAATTATTTTTTAATGGGGTTCATTCTCATAGTGAGTTTTGGATACAGATGCCGGTAGAGAAAATTAGAACTCGGTCTATCTTTCAATATTTTTCATAACTTCTTAACATAAAACAAGTGTTGTATATCGATATATTACCGATTATCCTATAGTCTCATTGTAAAGTTAATGTGAATTCCCAGACAAACTTTACTCAGTGGGTGCTAATGGCTAGGCCACACAGAGACAAGAGAACAAAAAAAAAAAAAGCTTATTTCACAAGCAAAAGATCCCTGGTAATTGAACGGAACAGATTCTTTGCAGATCTGCGTAATACTAGAATCAACTGCTTTGCTAAGTACTGAGCTTACCTCTTTTTCTATTACTGTGTCAATAATAAAGATAAAGTTGGTGTTGAAGCATTTCAATATAATTGACATTTTTATTAAAATCAGGTTGTACAATATTCCTCTTTAAAACCTTTCTATGTGCATACTGAAAATGATCAGAAACTACGTTGGAAGCAACTTGGCAATCAATGCTTGGGAAAAAAACATTCCTCCATGGACATAAACTGGTGAGTCTACCAGAAAGTGATTAATGCAAATTGTTTATCAAAGCAATGCATGGACATAATTTCATCTCTTTAGGCGAGTTGCAGCTTTGTACTTCAGCTTTCCACTCCCCAGGACCCAACACAACACCAACCACAATCCAAAAATCCAACCACCACATAGCAAAGGCAATTGCTTCCAGGAGAAGCTGTTCGGTTTTGGATATTGAAACAAAGCTAGTGCAAAAATTTGTCACAGAAGCAATTTTTCCCAACCTTTTTGTGGTGCAAAATATGTCTTCATCTGTTCCCAACTCCATCATCATACACTAGACCTGCAGACCTTCATCACAGATGAGCTGTCTTCTATTGTCTTAGTCTCCAAACATGTCAAGAGAAAATAGTTCCTTTGCTGCAAATTCCCATGCCACATTCTGATAAACTTAGTGACGTGTTCAAAATTAATTGTAAAAGAAAGTTGTAAGAAATCATGAATTTATAAACTCTAGGTTACTATTAGGCACAGCTGGAAAAGACTACCTATTCCATGAATGACAATTTATTTTTGAGGAGTCATAAGAATAAAAAGTAAAAGTTAAAACAACTTACATCACTTGGGAAAAGTACCTGTTAATTTTTCAAGTTCAAGGGGAAGCCAATTGCATCAGGAATTTTCTGGGGAAGATCACAACCAAACCAACTCCAAAAAATCTAGTCTCTCATTGCTTTAAGAGCTGAAGGTGTGCTAGAGTCTGTGGTGGCTTTTCTCTCTCTTTCTAGGTTGCATAACTCTAAGATATCAACAGAGATCCCTTTAAGTGTTACTGAGTCATAATCCAGTAAAGACATACTCTGTCCATTTTAGCCATCAATAAGGTGTGAGAATATATTTTCCATATACTATTTGGAAGCAATAAGCATTGAGCTTACTTAAGAGAAAATATTTTTTCACAATAAAAATTTTATTGTGAAATAACTTGGCCACAACTATCATTTCCTATCATTCTGTGATAACAGTGACACACATTTGCTTTATTAAAAGGAAAAATACCAGGCAACACAGCAAGATCTACAAAAAGTATCAATTATGCTGCAATTTATATTACCTTGTGTCAGTAAAAGTATGGTTTGGGTCCAGAAATCTTAATCTGGACTTTAAACAGTTGTCTTTAAACAGTGGCACATGTTACAATAAACATAGATAAAATAAGCAAGAGCAATCATAACACATCTGCTGCTGCACTCTTTGACAGCTATTGACTCTGGCACATAAGCTTCCATATTACACTGTGCAAAGATCCTGGGATATCAAAGACATTTTATGGAAGGTAGAGGAGGAAGAACTAATTGGAATGAAAGAATAAAGTCTAGGTTAGCACTGCCCCCCCCCCCCCTTAAATTGTGTGGGCTATAACCCAGCTTCCAATTTGCATCCTGTCTTGTCAAGAGACATCATCTGCCTAAAGAGATCCTTCCATCATCTCTCAGGGCAAACCAATCTTATCATTTGCAGTGAAAACTCCTGCTGGCTGGAACTCACCCCTCCTGAATTTAACTCCTCTCCTTTCTCATGATATTAGGAAATGACTCACATTACTTATAAGGAAGAATCCTGCCAGCCTCTTTATAACCATCTTCTTCTTCACTGCTCATATTTTGAATGCACAGTTTCCAATACATTAGGGGAAAGTATGATGAACAGCCAAGGCTGCCTTTCTACACACACAACCCTTAAGATGACATCCAGCAAGTCACACGCTTAGCTGAACTGCAACAACCACTCTGTGTTAATGTAAAGTTTTTCTAGAGATCAAATGGGGGGGGATTTCTCGGTGCATTTATTTTATTGTATCTCTACTGTTTATTTCAGAGACACTTTTACAAAAGATATATTTATATATTTGACATTTTGCATTATAAATATAATTATTGTTATAAAGATATTGTTTATTATCTACTATTAGATAGTAGATACAAGCTGATATCAGTTTAGTAAACTAAACTCTTGAAATCTCTCTCAGAATGAACAGAACTATAACCTGGTGCTCAGAATGACCTGAGGCACTGCTCCTAGGGACAAGGAGGGAATCTCTGCTTACTGAGACCTTGGCGCAGAATGAAGGGAGCAGCACACTGGTGAGGTGGAATAAAAGGAGAAGCCTTAAGGCTGGGCTCTGGCAGAGCCAAATGTGTCCACAGGCTACACTAACCAGAAAAAAAGAAATGTCATTGAGCTTCCTGAGTCAAAGCTGCTTCTTAAGATGTCCTCTGGCAGCACCCAGGTTTTATCACAGTCTGCACTGCAAGGGAGAAAGCAAATAAACCCCAGTCCCATAAATGCTATACTGCAAACTGCTGCACTTCTTCAGCTGAAGTGCATTGAATTTGGTTTTTGTGCCTAATGTTCCTGGTCCCAGCCAAGGAGATGGCCACATTTAATAAGAAAGGCAGTGCAGAGCCAGCCCCCCTGAGCTGCATAAAGCTGCTTTCCTGCACTGGTTTGACACTGCCAAAGCTCACCCTTGGCTATGGGAGTGAAGGTAAAAGCCAAGAAGCATTGCCAGAACCCTGAGGGAGGGCTGAGATTGGCAAGATCCCAGCAGCCCCATAAGCAGAGCCTTGCCCTGCACCTCCAGGACTGGTGCTGCTGTAACCAGAGAGACAACAGTCATGCCAAAGATCCAAAACCAGAATGCTGATGGCTGTAGGAAAAATAAATGAAATCAAAAAGCAGTAACCATGCAGGAAGCACAGACTTCCAAAGTCCACCTGAGCTATGATATCCAATAAAAACTTGTCAGGTTACTTCAGAAAGGTAATGGTGGTTGAAATTCTGCTTTCCAGCGATACAGAAAGTTGTTCTAAATAGTTTAAAACTGTGCTCTGGATAAGCATCATCAAACGCTGCCTTGACTAATCTCTCATCATTAGTTTTATTTCAGCTGCAAGCTGGGAAGATTCAATCACTGAAACTCAACTAGTCTTAACCTAGTCATTATCTGAGCATGGGCATTTCTACTGGAAAAAAAAAGAAATATAAGACTGATTTTTATGTTACATAGGCTGAACCTAGGCTCCAAAAAGAAGAGGTGTATTTAGCTATATACATGACCTCTGAATAATATTTATGAAAAGCCAAACTGGCTGAGTGATCACACATATCTGTAGTTTTAGTAATCACCTTCCCTTTCTTCTCCAAACATTGACTGGATTATGTGTACCTGGAAATGGTGGCATGGGATACCAACAACTAGAAATTATTTCTGAGAAGTAGAGAAATATATTGGAATTATACGAAAACAGACTGGTAACTTGTGATTCACTACAGCAATCTAAAAATCAGGCATTCCATCCAAGCTATCAACCAAACTCAGTAGTTGCTAGAGACACAAATCCTGTGCCCAAGTGAATCATCCCACCTACCACAGTGAATGACTAAATTGCTGTAACTGATTTACTGAAAGTGCCTCTCTCTTGCTCTCCATTGACTAGAAGAGGAGTGTAGCTGCTGAGGACATACCACATGCCCAACTGTAGACTGCTCCAGCAAGGGACAATAAATCTCTGTGTCCTTTAACCTACTAAATCTGTAGGGTAAGCAACAAGAGGCTCTCCAGAGTTGACATTTCCTGCTATGGTGAAAACCAACATATGATGAAAATGGGAATTTATCTCATAACAAATTAAATAAAAAGGGTGCAAAGTTATTGTATTTAGCCTGATGAATGTTAAACAGTAGTGCAGACAGTTTAGAATATGCAAAACTTTGCATTAACAGCAGTGAACACGTGTTAAGTACCTTATAAACACTTGCAGTTTCGAGCACAGTAGTAAACACCTGGCAAAAAAAATGAACCCCACCAAAATATTTGCCTCATCACCAGTCTAAGCAAATCATGCTGCTGTTTCTATCTCATCTTATCCCTTGCTGTGCTATAGACAAATATTTTCCTTTTCATAAGCTCAGTAGAAAAAAAAAAAAAAAACAAAGAAAAAAAAAGAATAAGTTTGTTTTCAACTTTCTGGTATCAGTAGGGAAACAAAGACACGATAAAAAGTACAAACAGGAACCCCACACCTGACAACAATGAAGAATCTTGCTCTCAAACATCACACAATTGGCTGACACTAATTTTTTTTTTATGGGCTAGCAGCTGCATGACTCATTTATGTATGTTTTGCCTGCCTTAGCACTAAGTGGACTGATGTAAATAGGAAGTGATGAGGAAAATCAATTCAGGGCAAACACATTTTTTTCAAGGCTGTAACAGGAAGAGATAGGAAGCCCAGGAAGATACTTGATAGATATTCAACTCTGTAGAAAAGAGGAAGCAGCATGTTGAAGCACTAAGCTGGTTATTTTGAGTTGTTGAACGGAAACGGGATACAGCACAGAAAGGATGCAGATAGGATGCATTTTGTTGCGTAGCAACCCAGGGAATAGAAGCTCCTGCATATAACTGGAGACCATCTGCTAGTACGAGAGGGAGAGAAAAAACACGTGTTTCAAAGGGAAAAGGGGGGAAAAAAAGAAGTGTAATACTGAAGAAGGAAGTTTAACTACACAATATGAGTCCTGGCCAATTCACCCCTGGTAAAAGTTTAAGGGATAGAACTTCAGTCAAAGTCATTGTGTAAGGCTTCCTACCACAGTACCTTTGTCTTGAGTCTGTTCTTACAGATCTAAATTAAGCTTTTGTGTAAAACACACGAACTGCCAGGGAAGAGACTGCCAGTTAATTAATTTCCACTAACAGTAGATCACAACTTCTTTTGTTTCCTTAACAATGTCTACCGTAAAACTGCATCAACTTCTAACGTCACTATTTTCAAGTGTTGTAGTGCATTACCTACCCTCAGAGCACCACTCAGTCATCAGCTTGCATAGGAATATTATTCAGTATAACAACTCCAACTCTTGGCACAATACTTTGTTCATGTGATTAAATGTGATAAATGTAATATAGATAGAAAATATTTGCATATTCGAATAAAAAATTCTAGACTGATGTCACTAGTTTCCCAAGTCAAACCAGTTCAGGGTTTCCTCTGGTGCATTGAATTGATGAAAAATCAGAGAAAAGATAAGCTAAAAGGAAAAAAAAAATTAAAAAAAAACAAACCACAGAAGAAATGCATTCTGAAGAAGAAACCTCCATTAATAGGTGAGGTTAGGAAAAGAAGAGAAACCTGAGCCCTACCAAATGCTGCTGGAGCTACTGGTTTTACTTGAAGAGAGACAGCTTTAGTCCTGGAGCAGATGGTACTGTTGAATGCTGGAGGTGACCTGAAGGAAAAGAGACAGGGAGCAGGACAGAAAAGTAAGGCTCCATTGCAGGGGCATGCCTGTTATTTAAATGCCTCTGCACGCAGTTTAGGAAGGAAGAGCCTAGTAGTGTAGAATGCCTCTTTCTTCAGTCCTCTCTGCTGTATTCTAGTCCTCTTGGCACAGACAGTAGGAAGAAGTGCTAGTCTCTGACTTTTTGTGTGTGTGACTGTGGCCATAGGGAATATAATTCTCACTTCACCCCATTATTTTACCCCATTTGAGTTCATGATACACCCTTGCATATGGTTCCCAGACGCTCCAGGAGAAAGAAAAAAATACAGAGTTCTCATTTTTCTCATTCCAATTCTCCTTTCTTCCAATATTTTACTATAAAGACATCTCAGATGAGCTCACTGTGATTTTCAGAGTCATACAGTGTGTAATTGTTGAGGAGAAAACTGTTATAACCTTCATATGAAATTTATGGCCATGTACTGCACTGCACTGAATAGCTTCTAGTAACATTATAGTGTTCCCTGGATTGTGCTTTTCTTTAACTAGTAGTCATTCCTATGAGAGTAGCAGTGGTCTCCCATGAAACATGGGCTCTCTTTTCCAACATGCCACCATGATGCTTTAACATGCTTCCTGAGCTGCAGGAAGCTTCTTGTTCTCCAACAAAACAGATTTCCCTGCCCTGAAGGAAAACATCCCCTTCTTGCTGCATAAGGGGTCTAGGCCAGCACATAACCCAGCAGTGAGGAGGCAGCAGAGAACCCTAAGTGGCACTAGACTGGCATCAGGAAGCCTGTGTTGCTCTTCTGCTTGCTGCATTACAAATTGGGAACACTGCCTCCATTTCCCACCTCACCCTTGGCCTGATTTTCTAACCTAGGAACTCTCCCAAGTAGAACTGATTTCCCACTTTGGTTTGTTCTAGCAGTCTAAGCCTGGTATGTTCCTTAATACCTATGTGTTGGATCTACTTATATCAAAGCGTACAAAACTATACTTCAGCATATATCCTGGTTTAAGTACTGCTGTTTATGCCACCACAGGTTCATCCCTGAGGTTGCACAAACTGATTACTGTATGCAGGTGGCAGCAAAAGCATCACTTTTGAACATACACACATAAGCACCGACAGAAGTTATAAACCAAAATGACCAAGTAACAGCAATTATAAGTCAGATTGAAAACAAGTACTCATTGAACTCACACCAAAATTCACACTGATTTTTCTTTCAAAATTGTCTCCATTGCATATGCATCAGAAAACTCTAAATATTAAAAATTGGGATTATTGGTTTATTTCAGGAAAGAAAATCCTGAGTGCCTCAGAGCTGCTTGACAGGACGGACATGCAACTCTCAATAGTTGATTAGATTCCCCTCAAGCCTGTAACCTGAGTTGCTTTACTTCACAAAAGGTTTCTCCAGTAAAGATAAAATAGCAGAAATCTTCTGAGGCTTGCAGCGGCAGCAGGACTTTACATCTCCTACCATACTCTGACATACCATTTGCCTCCCAAGTAACACAAACCTTCAGTAAGGCTCTCCACAGATGTACAGCCTAAATGTGTGCAAGCTGACCCCCAGACCTCTAGCTTCCAGTAGCAAGAGGTAGAAAAGCTGTGACAAGTTGCTATAGTAGTATCACATTTGAGCTCTCATTTCCATGAAGAAAGCTGTCCCCCAAGAACATTCTTTCATTCATTTTTATTATTGCTTTTGCATTGTTGGTCAATTTATAAAAAGCCTGTCCTGCCTGCATGCTGCACAGCTACTCTACCAGATGCGGCCACCCAGACGTGAAGATGACCTAATGAAGAGGAGCGTTATATCAAAACTCTAGCACTGAGTAAAAGATCTATTAACTTGTCTGAAGAAACACAGACAAGAGCTGGCAGTAGTTCAATGTTTAAAATATCTAGAACTTGTTCACCTACAAGTGTTTTTGTCAGGCAGAGTTACAAAAGAGCACTCGCAGAAACCAGCTGGCAGGTCTATAAGCATGAAATACCTACACTCAGCAAGGCTGAGTGCTGTTTTACCATGTGCTCCCCCACCCGAAAAAAAAGAAAAGCTTTGGATGACTAGAGGAAATCATTATAATCCCGATGCTCTCAGGGTTCATATTCAGATGAGAAAGTCTTTGGGAGAGCTCAGTAATCATCCTCTGTAATGCTCAGCTGCCCTTCAGCAGTAAAACACTTCCTAAGTAACTTCTCCTGCTGTATGCTAATTATGTAATACTAGTACATATTTTTCTTCCCTAGCACACCATCAAATCACAGATAATTCTGGTGTGACAGATGGCAGGAGTCACCCTCTTGGACAGCAGCATGTGCAAATCCCAGTGGCCCTCAGGAGAAACCTTTACCTTAAGGAGCAGAAACCTATAACTGGACAGGGTAGTTTCCTGCACTCCTTTGGAGCCAGCACATTTTGGCCACAGTGTGAAAGAGTCCAGACTGAAGACTGATCCAGTGAAGACCAACAGCTCTTATATCAGCTACTCATTAAACACCAAATAAAACAGAAGATACAAAAAAAACACTACAAAAAAAAAAAATCAAGCCACAACAAAAAGATACCACACAAGAAAGAAGCCCACAAACAACAATACCAGCAACATCAAAGAGAAGCATGCTGGTCTGCTTGGCATCTGAAAAATGCAAGAGGTACAAGGTACACTGGATCAAGCAATGACACATCAGTCTATCCATGTGCACTCTCCCCTGACACTGTCCTGATTACAGACATAAGGAAGCTACTCTGGAACAGAAAAAGAAATTCATCAGTTCTGCAGCAGCATACTGGTCCTAAAGGAAAAACATTTAGTTTGGCTTGTAAGGAAAATGTTTTCCTCCTTCAGAGCTCACACAGAATATCGAGTGTATTCAGACAACCTATTTATTTCATCATATACTGCTGTCAGGCAGTCCCTGTGTCACCAATACCTATGGCTGTATTGCTTCTCATCAGTAGAAGCATTCAGATCTTCCATGAAGGACCATGGAAAACTGCTGTATGAGGTGCCAGGCAAAATTAATATTTTACCCAAATAAAGACTATGATGCAAGCAAAACACTATAACTAAAGTCATGCCAAAACAATAGTGCCAAGTCATTACAATGGCATTATGTTTTGATGGGTTTAAATTTGTTTGAATTTAAAGCATAGGCTGCTTGTACTTAGGGCTTCTTGTAACTTTTAAGGTTCAGCACATGCTTAGGTATTTTGCTGTATCAGTCACTAAAAAGAAGTTGATAATCTTTCATATTTAGAAACTGTATCACAACATGACTGAAGTAGCCACAGCAAAAGGGAGGTCCCTCAAGCTAGAGTTCCTTGTTAGACATATATTACCCCAAACTGGTGCCAGGACAGTCCGAGTAGAACACATTTCTAACTAGAAGAGGTGGTATTTAAGTGATGAAAAGACATGGGGTTTAGTGAAACTGAATAGGGGGAAAAAAAAGTCTGCTCGAACACATGTGAAGTCCTTTAGCTGCTGTTAAAAGGACTACATTAAAATGAAACATAGCATGCTCACATAGATGGTATGTAAACACATATAGAGAAGCTGTCAGTGTTTAAATAAGGTTGAATTCTCTTCTCCAGTAATAACAAAGCAAATAAGGGAAGCAAGTACACGTAATTGTTTTTGTAGTATAAGCATAGCAACTTAGCATGTTTCTGAAATTAGAATAATCCGGAAATTTTGAGATCATTAGCAAACTCTTTTATAGTACCAGCAAAAGAGAACCCTAGCAGAATCCAGATTATGCCATCAGCTCTGTTTGCTCCTGTATCAGGTCTAATTAAACCTCAGTTTTAAACTGATACAGACAGTTCAAGAGTGTCCATACTTCCTTTTGCCCCTAATGGTGAATGATTTGACTTTTAACCTGGTTAGAGCAAATCTAATCCCCCGAAACATTTACCTACTAGTGAAATATGCCTCTCTGTATGCCACAGATGTCCATTACATTTTTCAAAACATGGTAGTATAGTCCATGTGTTGAAAGAATACAACTGCAAAATTATTCCTACTTTTGGCTTAATGGGCAAATGCATTAAACACTATTATCTGTGCAAAGTGCAGTTGCATGGAAAATCTAAAAAGTAGTGTTCACAGAAGAAACAGGGCCTGCTGGATGATTGATGTTTCACAGATTATATTACTTTTCCGTGTGTGTAGTATAAAGAGGAAAAAAACATAACCAGCAATAGGAGAGTTTGAAATATTTTCTTGCTAGTATAAATCAATCTCAACTACACTCAAAGTATTTGGTTTTCCAGTTGGTTTTTTCCTAACTGTTCTCTTGTAAGGAATGTCTGTGAAGAGTTGCATCAGTTGCTCCATGGAGGAGCATTGAGTCACATCACAAATAGAATAAAGTACAAAGGTTTTGGTTGGTTTTAACTGAAAACTGAAACTCTGCTAATAAAATAGAATTCTTTGCATCATAGGATAAGAACTTTGGCATCCTGTTCAGTTCTTCTTTAAGGCAAAGCATGAGCTAATTGTCATGTACATCCATTTGATATTTGAGAACTACTTTGCATGGATGCCAGTGAGAATGTTCTAGGATTATTTCTTCTTTAGCTTAATATTTTTCCATAGTATTACACTTCATCTGAGAAGGAAAAAAATCTACATTGTCTATTTCTCCAACTTAATTAAAAACATAGTGGGGGAGAACATTTAACGTGTATAAGTATTAATTAGAATAAAAAAACCCAAATATTCTGCCATGTTTTTCTATGCATTTAATTCATTAAGACAAATTGTTTCTTTGTGTTTCACATCAAACTGCAGTTTTCTGGCATTGTTTTTCATTATCAAGTACATGTGCTCTCCTCTGCTATTTCTTGTAGAAACTCCACTTACTTAAATGAAGCTATTCAGTTTCACTGGATGAATCTTTTAGTTGTTTCCAAACATGTTTTCCCCCAAAAGATCACTAACAAGAAAAAGTGGCTATAGCATTTGTATGTTTTACATACATCTATGTTTGTAAGTATGTAAAAATACATGTAAGGTTGTATATTCACATGTTCGCACACATCAATACTGAACTTTGTATATATATTAAAATGTTTTTAACATAAACAGAGAAAGAGCAAATACTGTTAGGCATTTTGATTTAGTGTTTGCATTGAGCACAAAATCTTGTTAATAAAACACTCTTTACAGAGTTCCCTGGGTATAAGTCAACTAGGAAAATGAAACAAATAAGCAGTTTAATAATAAGCATAAACAAATTCCTGAAGGTTAAGATTTTACCTAAAACACATCTCAAAGGTCTGCTGAGTGAGTTAAAGGACTATGAGCAGGCCCTAAGCTTCTTTAATGTTTTGTACAGCTGAAAAGTTATTGCATATTTATCAACTATTTTAAGCCTTAGTAAGATATATCAGGATGAGATCTTCTGTATTTTCTATTAGCTTGGAGAGATAAATCACATATATCCATTTTATGAGGACTTGCCAAAGGTCTAAGAACAAGTTCGGCTCCTTTGTTAAAATTGCCAATACAGGCTGCATCCACTTTAAAATAACAGGTGGCATAGAGTTTATTAGCTGCAAAAATTTCTCTCTTATCTTCATTTGCATGTTTGGGGTTTTGATTTGGTCTTGAAAATAAGCTTGTGTGAATGGCTCTCTTTGGAATTGTCCAGCTTCCTTCCACCTCCTCCTTAACAGCCCCTCCTGCAGCAGGACATCCTGCATTTTAGGAATTTCAGTTTGTTATCTCAGTAGCTTTAAAAGCATTGTCTGAGTCAGGAGTTTTCTTTTTTGTCTTAAGTGTCTGGTATGCAGCTGGTATCCAACCATGTACATGTGTACACCCTCAGATCTGTTCAAGTTGATATTCAAAACAGCCATAGCATGCATGAAAACGCTAAACAGGACAGAGACTGCTCCATCACAAGCAGTGTCTAGCATGCTTTGCAAGTTATTCTTTTTCCTAGCAATAGCACTCGTGTCTTTTTCTCTCTCCTTTTTCCAAGTCCACTAATGTAGGTCCTCATATTGCTAAAAAAAAAACCCAAACTCCAACCTGTTTCAAGCATCCTGTGCACAGATAAACACACGTGGATGAAAATATATTTACACAGAGGAATTAAATTTCACATTTATCCTGTAACTTGGTAGTTTGTTATGCAGTTGTCTTTGGAGTTCACAGTAACACTGGAGGCTGCTTTGCTTCTAACAATCTTGCAGGCTGGAGAAGCTCTCCAGATCGATGACAGAGCTTAGAGATCCCACACCAAAGTTAGTCAATTCAGTGCTATTCTATTCATTTTGGTCCAAAAGCATGCATAACAGACTGTCTGCTGGGACATTACATGACTTTCATCTGTCAGCATTCCCCCTCCACAGTAAATTGCTCTGGATACAGGAAAGTGTCCTTGTCTGAGAAATTCTTCCACAAATATCCAAATTGGGCTAACTGATATTAGTCATAAAACCAGACTTGTTCCAAAATGGATTTCAAGCTAGGGCTAAAGAAGGAAATAGGAAAGGATCTGCCTAGCAATGCCACTTTTTTTGCCTTTAAAGATGGTGTCAAAAGACTATGTCTTCTGTGTTTCATAATGTCTTTATGCTCACTTATTGAGAAGTCAGCAGTAACTTTTCCAGAAATTGGTCACTGGATCAAGAAGCAGTACTTAAGTGTTATTTTGATTCTGCCACAGGGTCATTGTATTTCCTTAGCCAAGTCATTGAAACACTTCTCACCCTGTTACACCAGTATGTGACATGACCTAGAAAGCACAGTAACTTGGGGCATCAGTATGATAACTGTTCCTATCATACTTCACTTAGAATAAACATCAATTAAGGAAATGTTTTTTTAGCCATAACAAACATTTTTCTCCTCATTTGGAATAAATGGCAATTCTTAACAGAAAAGTGCAGGTTTACAAGTAAAAATCTTTAGTTATTCATTAATGAGTCTTGACTCTACCTTAAGAATTAACTGAAATATTTACATTATTTGATGTGAAAATTTAAGCTTCCTAAGGCTGTAAGTTGCTTTGTGGGTTAGGGTTTTGTTTTATTAAAAGTCCATTTTATCTTTTACAGCTACACCCAAAGTAGTACTCAAGCATTTAAGAGCAACTTGATCCTCACAGGAACTAGGAGTTGCAGCTATTTCCTTTTAAAAATAATATAGCAAAATGCTTTAAATTAAGACCCCTTTCACATTACGTTCTATTACTGTGAGGACTTTATTGCCCACAATCACTTCTTTACAACAGTCAGAGATATGGCTTCCTTGCTCATTGAAAGAAGCAATTTCTAGATCACTTTTACATACCTGTTTAGATTTAATCCTTCATTTATTGGTACAGACCCAGGCTTTTCCATTTGCTTTGTGTGTTTATTTTGGTTGTAAATTTACAGCTCATACTGAAACCCAGGAAAAAGTTCTATGAATCAAGTCTTTTGTGCAACTTTGGCGCCTAAAGATACCCAACTCATTGCCACTCTAGTTATGAGATTTTCATGGTCCTGTAGGTGCTGACTAAGGATAACAGAACATTCAGCAGCAGTTGCACCCCACTTCTTTTTTGAAGATATGACACAAACCCAAAATGGTGTCTAATGCGAATGTCATTCTACCAGCAACAACAGTATTGGAAGTTCGGTAGCAGTCAGGTTTAGTGTCCTTTCCCCTGAGGAGTACTTGTTCCTTAGGTATGTGTAATGGTGTTAAGTCGTAAGTTATTCAAGGCAGATAATTTAGTTAAATAGTTCATTAAGACGAGTTAGCCGTGAAAAAGTTAGGTCTGATCTATGAAAAGTGTTTGTTGCAAAGCAGAACAGCAGTACAAGAACTATTTGCAATTTAAGC
>JAOEHY010000633.1:4789-20964 GCA_025447955.1 Psilopsiagon aurifrons | reverse complement strand
AGTACCCAGAAGCCATAAGAGACATGAACAAGAAACATGAACATTAAGAAACATGAACAGTTCAGGTACATTTATTAACTGTGAACTCACATTATTCTCATCCTAAAACTGCTACTCTTGCTTCCCTCATCACCACTGCCTACCCTTCCAGTAGACTGAAATGTTTTTCGGTGGTCCAGATGACACTATACAATTAAGATGAAGAACTGATCATGACCTCTGGAAAATACTATTGCAAATATATACACACACATATATATATGCACAGTAAGAAGTATTCAATAGAAAAATAGTAGAGTGATAAAAAAAAGAAGCTTTTTTTCAGGGCCGGGAGGTCACTAATAGGTTTTAATGGCCTTAATCAGCTTCACCTGGATCCCTACTCCTTACCCATGGAGCCAAGGGCTCATTTAAGCCGCAGCTGGGAATGTGGTTCTTTTCTTGAGCTGTGCTGCTTGAAGGCTTGGTCCTGAATTATTCTTTGGATTTCCTGGCTTGACCTCAGACCTTGCTGATTTTATTACCTTTTCCCCTATGATCACTGGAGCACCAGTAAGACTTGTCTCTGCTCTGCTTAACCAGCTTCTTTGCTGCATGACTGTACTCTGTTGGTGAGTTCCCTACTAAGTTTATGTTGTTGCTGTCTTTACCTCTCAGTGTGTCTCTTCTCAGGGGGCAGTTGGCCCTCAGTGTTCTCTTGCAGCTTTTTGTAGGTACTCTCCTCATCCCTTCCTAAGAAAGGGCAATAACTGCTTCTATAATGAGCACAGGGACTTACTGGGGACTTGTGTGTCCTTTTCAGCTAGAATGTGGAGTCTTTTCAAAAAGTAGTCTGATTATCTTATGGTTTTCCCTGTATAGTTTGGGATTTTTCATTAATAATGGGGGAAGAAATTTTGCTCATATAGCTCACAGTGAAGGTCAGATAAGAGCATGCTCTTTCACTTTGGTGGTGTCTGGACAGGGCACCACTGACCTTCACAAGATCTTACCTGTGGAGAGCTTGCACCAGCTCCAGAACAGATAGCGGTTGTGTGAACAGCAGCCCTTCTTGGTTGATCACTTCTGACTTGAGAGGGCACAGAGTGCTCACCCAGGTGAAAAGCTAAGACCCCAGCATGTGTTACATGTGGTTCAAGTCTGTTTCTGAAGAGTAACCCTTGTACTTTGTGTTACCATTGACTCACTGCCATGTTTGACACTCGTGCATCAGTTGATAGGAGGTAATGACTGAACAATAACTATTGATTTTTCATTTCATATTAACGGCATGGCAGGCTCTCAATCTGATAATGAGAGTAGGATGCCAGCATAGGCGTTCCTATTTGGCTGTAAAAGAAGTGTCTTCTTGCCTTTCCTGGGTCCTTACCTTGTGTCTCCAGAAGTTGTATGGAATGCTCTCTTAAGGCAGCAGAGCTTTGAGATTTATGAAATATGCTCTTTTGTGATGATTTTCAGTCTTGGAGCAAGCATCCATTAATTTTTAGAATAAAAAAATGTAGTGGATCACTTATTTACCCAAAGCACACTAAGACAATTTGCAAACAGTGAATGACAGAAAATAGATGGGGTGGGAGGAAGTTCTTTCTGACTCAAGATCGGCAGTCAGGCAAATTTAGACAGGCACTGCCTTCAGCTGGTGGAGGTTCCAACCAGTTCTATAATTTTCTTCATATATATAAAGAACTAGGATCCTTTTGTAAGTTATCCTGGTGAGAACTGTTTCAGTCAAGTCACTGACATCGTAGTTGCATTAAATGTGGGGAGGGACAAGAGCTGAGACCTTATTGTTTGAATTTTAAAAAGTGGGTAAAATGTTCTGTAACTTTGGAACAGACTTTAGGATATTGGCAGGAAGTCAGGCATTTTTATATCCTGTAGTACCAGCAGGCTTAAGGACTAGCAGGATGCAAGTGAAGTTGTAGCTTTAAATGTTTCCACAACATGAATAAAAATACGCTTTGTTACTCCAAGCACATTAATTTTTATCTCTTGCTGCTTCTTTCTGTTGCTGTCTGATCTTAGTCCCCCTCCCTTTTGACTTTAGACCTCATTTTTCTGTTTTTGCTTGGTCATTCACTGTCTTCTGTTGTGGACAGCTTTCCTCCAGCTGCTGCTTCCCCGCGTATATCTGAAATCTTATCTTGGCACCTGCACTGACAGCCTCCTGAAAGGCAGATGTTGAGGATGTTTCCAAGTTATACTTTTGTGCAGCTTGCAGTATTAGCACTGTTCCTGTTAGTAGAAATTACTCATTTACGTAAAAGAAGGGTGCAGCAAATAATCTATATGTGCAATGCTAAGATAGCAGGCAATGCTAGTCACCAAAGGTGGTACTCTTGCATTGTAGTTCTTTGGAAGAACAAGGATTGCTTTCAAGGTTTGAGTTAGTACCTATTTCTTCGCCTCCTTTGATAGTTTTTGCTTCAATTGTAACATGGCATTTGGTTCCCCAGGGTTTCTTTCTGCTGGAAAGTTGCAATATACAATGTTGTTTCAGTTTCCAAGTCCCTCTCACTTCACCGGATGCTGGAGGCTGTTGAGAACCGTTCCTGATCTGATCTATGCTCAAAGCAGCTGTGTAGGGAAAGCCTGTCTCACATGGTTTTCTTTGAGCAGGACATTTTGTGAAACTACAGCCTCAGTGGTTCTGCCGCATAAAAAGGTCCTGTTAAAAACCTCCAAACAACAAAAAATCCCAAAGTAAAGCAAACCAAAACCCCTCAAACCAGAGGAAAAAAACCCCAAATACCACAGCAAATGCTAAAAAGCTTTAGCTCTGGGGCTTTATAATAGATTCTTATGGTATTTGAAGCTAATCCTATTGCAAGAGGTAGTTTACTGAGAAAAGCCTCAGCTCAGGCAGCCTTGTCAACATGTCTAACTCATACATGGGAGGTAACTGCGATAACTTCAAAATTGAGCACATCTATCATATCTGGAGGTGGTCTATTGGGCTGAGTTCTATATAATCTTTATGAGAAGGTATCATATCTTATCTGTGAAGCAACTCCTATGCCTTGATTGCTATAAAAACAGCTACAATCCCATTTAAGTATATTACAGACTGACCAACCTCCCCAAAATCAAAGCATCCCAGAATTTCCATGGTTATGTTTTTGATTCTGCCAAACCATCTATGAGATCATCTGATTAGAAAATACATGTTAAAAATGTTAAAATTAGACTTCCAAGAAACCTGAGCTTTCCACACAAGACCTCTGTGTGCACAGGGGAACTCTGAGTTCCACAGATCTTACCTGTAAGCTGCAGCTTTCTGCTTATAGAAGAGAAAAAGAGCCATCTTTAAAGTGGGCTGAGCAAAGTGACTAGATAGTGAAAGAGGTGATCCCCACTTTATCTTGTTGTGATTTCACTACCCACAATGTTGAAAGCTGTCTGCAATGTATGGTACTTTGTACTTCTCCTTAAGCCTTAATTGCTTTTATACCATTGTTCTGAGAAGCCATTTAGAGAATTTTGAAGCACTGTGATATGATTCAGTCCTAGAGTCACTCCAGAGCACAAAGGCTCTATTGTCTTACCCTATTACGGAACTGTTGTCAAGGAGTTTGCTACTTGTAGCTTTCTGAACGGCTTATCGTGTTTCAAGCATGCCACACAAGAGGAGAATCCTTAATAAAGTACATAACTTGGAGATGAAGCCTAGTTGATGACCTTCCCACACAGTGTGAACATGCCTTTTGATAGGGCATTACTAATACAGTCCAAATTTCTTCACAGCATGTGTCATATTTCCAGGAGCATGCACCTGCTTCATAAAGGGGCACACAGATTCACTAGAAAGGAGATAGATTTCATTAGATATTTTCAATGTTTTTATTAAGGCCAAATGGTTTTTGCGGCAATTTGAACCAGTTTTACTGAGGTGCGATGTCAAACTAGGGCTGTATTATCGGCAGATGTGTTTTTATTGATGTTTTAGTAGGAACCAGGTGAATTGTTGTCATCCTGGCTAACCCAAAGAAAGTACATCTGAATGCAGAATTGAACTGATTTATCAAGGTTTGCCAAGTACTTCAGTAACATAAATAACTTTAGTTGCATCCATTCTAAAACTATTTAACCAGGACAGTCATAATAACAGAAGGGGAAATTCACTGAAATATAACATCTTCAGAATCAGAACAATATTTTAGAAAGGCCTATAGAATTTGCTTGGCTCACTTACAAATTCTATTGGATTTGTAATTTGTTATTTCCTCATTTTAAATGAGATGAAGTGTTATCAGCTGAAATCCAGCAGCTACTTTCTTAGGGTGAAATGGAAATGGGTGGGATAAGAAGCCTTTCCCTTCTTCATTTAGAAATCTGAACAGCAGCACAGCACAACTCCACCTCACACTTTCTGAATGACTGGGCAGAGAGAACCCTCCAGTATGTATGGAAGCAGCCTTACTCCCATGTCACATGTGGTTTTACAAGCAATTACATCATGTTCTATGGACTCTTACATTCCTTATTCATAATTATCTGTGGACATGTTGTGTTTTGTTTGGTTTGGGTTTTTTTTTTGTGTGTGTATTAATTTATTTCTCCTTATTTATCAAATGAATTAAATCTTTATTGACGTTTAGGAAAAAACAATGATGTGAGACAAAGCTGGTTTCATTTATATAAGCAGTTTCTATGCAAAAAGTGATTCAGCCCTGGTAACAGAGAAGAACTCTTCTGTAGAGTGGTTTCTTGTGCAAAAGTGGAGCACATCCCACCCTAGTGAAGGAAGTGCAATATATAAAGCTATTAGAGATGACCTGAAATACGGAATAGAAAAAAATGTCTAGATGAATGCATAAAAATCCCATTATCATGCTCGTATTTGTGTTGAAGCAAACTATTTTATAATCCAAACAGTTATGTGAGGCTGCCATACAGGATGAGTATGATGAGAAAGCATAGTAGTTTGTTGATCTGTCTTTATAGTATAGATGATGTGCATTGGAGTTAGTTTGAAAAGTGTTAGAAGTGCATTTTTAGCTGTGTGGCATGATTTGTTGTACTGAACACCACCCCAGATGAGACCTGCATAGCAGCATATAACATGTATGAGGTGGTTAGAATGCTTTTGGTGAGCTTTAAGCAGTGTTAAAAATCACAATTCCACAGGATGTTTTTTATCTCATGAAATATTAGTAGCATTGCACCTGAGATCTATTATATTTTAGTGTCATATTGTTGTTGCATGTCCCTTCTTGTCTGCAGCACTGTGCAGTATCTGTTTTTCACTCTTAAGGTAGTGTGATTCAAAAGAGTTTTGTTAAAGTCAGTATGAAGCTAAGGTGATTCACATTTGCTGAAGAACTAGTCCAAGGTTCATAAAGCCCATTGAAATAAGAGATAACAGGTACCACAGAAATGCAAAATATTATATCAGTGACATAACTGGAAGAAAACTGTCTCAAGTTTTTGCCAATGAAAAGACACAAAAGTCTGAAAGAAATTCTTAGCCACATTCTAACTTTAATCTGCAATGACATCTGTTTTTCTGGTATTGGTTCTGTGGTTTGTTATACATAGTAAAAAACCTTGCTGAATTCAACTGCATTTCTCCACTCCAGATTGACAGTAGTTGAACTGTTTCTTCTGGTATGAGAATTGCTAGATCTTCGGTATGAATAAACTGAGGCAAAAGGATTTTATAAGTGTTTCATTTTAAAAGGGAGCAACTGTTTGTAATACTATCTGTATTTTAAAAATGCTTAGAAAAGACAGTTTTATCATGTTTGGTTTTGGTGTGGGGAAAAGGGTATTGAGGAAGATGCACTTCTCATTGCCAACTTGATTGATGCTTCTACATGCTATCATGATAGAAATAATTGTGAGCAGGAAGGTGCCTCAGTGACACGTGTGGTTGGCTCTGTAAGTTTTGATGCTTGGCTATTCTTTCTGGTTTTGCTCCAATAGAGCATCTGAGAATTTACTTCAGTTTGGGAACCATGGCCAGGGAGCCTGTGAGCCAAATCAGAAGTGATGTCTATTTGAACTGGCAGGTAGTGAATGACTGGTGCTGAGCATAAGTAATCTATGTTGTGAAGCTTGAAGGTGCCATTGATTTTGAAAAAGTACCTAATGTCAGTATTCCTGAAATACTAACTTTCTGAGGCATAGAGGTCTGTCTTTTTGAATATTCTTGAATAAAGCATAAGGTAATCCCTCCTGTAAGCATTATGCATGTGCCTCCCACAGTGAAAAATGTGTGTCCTTGGGCCTAGTGGGATTAATTTTTCCCTTGGTTACATGAGAGAAAATACAGAGTAAAGTCATAGCTGTTGCTGATTTCTTCAGTGCTCAGTGATGCAAATGAGGGCTGAATTCATACTACTGTCTGTATCTGGCATTTTGCATAGAAATGCTCACTGTGCTGAAACATACATTTGCAAGAATGTGGCTGTGTAGTTTACATTTCCAATTTTAATTTTTGAGCCATGTGCAAGAGACTCCAGGGAACAGTGTGTACTGTCAGCAGAAGTTATCTTTTTGATGAATCAGGCACATTGTTTGTACCCTTGCATTTGATAGACGTGTTGTAATAAGGTCCTGAACTGCTTACTGTGTCTTTATGTACCTTCCCTCTCAGCAGTTGTAACTATTGTGCTGCTTGACCTATATTAATGGTACTACAAACAACAAGATTAACCATTAACTTGTGAGCCCTGTTTAAATAGTTTTTGCCAGGAGATGAGAACTGAAGATTTAAAGAGGTAAAAATTAAAAAGAGTTCTACCCAATGTGAAATTTTTCAGCGCTTACTGAGCTGATGTGGAAGGTGGGAAAGAGTTTGAAGACCCAAGAATAAAGCCTAACTTCATATTATTATATCTGAAAAACTGGTGGCATTCAAGGTATAGGAAAGCCAATCTTGGATGGCTTGTCCTTTAAGTAACTTATGCATTTTATCTCTTTTGTTACTCCAAACCAGCTTGCTCACTGTATTATCTATGTCCACTCATACTCTGTAGCAAGAAGGGTCTGAGGGGGTTGCACTAAATGGATGTAAATATTGTCTGCTACTGGTGCCTAGTAAAAGGAAGGCTGGCTCTCAGTCACTTGTGAGGAGACAACGCAAGCCAGAAAGGGTCCAAGTGAAAGGAGCCGGTGTTGGACTAGTTCTTTAGGCATAGAAAGAGCACCCTGATTTAGCTGGACTTATTTGGGCTACATCTCAGGAACTGTGCACAGAAATTGAATATTAGACTATTTAATAAAAGCCAAAATTAAATTTCTGATATATATGACTTATACCATCTCAGAAATATACAACTGTGACTGCTGATCCATGGTAATTGCTCCATGTGTGCACAAAGCCTATAGTAAATATGTGATGGTTTGATATCTTGTGTTATTTGATACTTCAAGGAAAAGTGATTGTGTATCCCAAGTTTGACTGAGGTCCTTAAAGGGAAAACAAGCAAAAGTCAAAGGGGGGAGCGGGTGTGGGATCAGGGAAATTAATATGTTCTCGATATCCTGCCAAAACCTCTGTCTTCCCTGATAAAGCTGCCTCAGATTATGCATGCAGGCATTTAAATCTGTACTGTTTCCATTTGCTGTTTCTCTCTGCTGGAATTTCACCATTCTGGCTCCACATGGCATATGTAAGGTGTTTTGTGCAATTAAATGGTGTGTGTCCTGCTGTATCCTGGTGACTGACAGTGCTAGAAGTGTGTGCTGTAGCACAAGTAGCAGCTGATATTCATAGGTGCAAATGTCTCTGTTAATTTTCTGCAGCTGAGTTGTTCTTAGGCATTAGCTAACCCTATGCAGACAATCACAGCTGAGAATGAGTGAAAATCCCTTACATTTGAGTCTGTTGCAGAAATATAAATTGCGTGTTTTACTCTAAGTGCAGCAATACATACAGTTTAAAGCATGATTTAGAAATGTGTGGTATTTGTATGTTTGTCCTTATTTTGATATAGTTAAACTGAGGTGAGTAGAACTTAATCTGTCTTGTCTCAAATATAGGTTTAATTTTTTTTGGTTGAAACAGGTAAACTGAGACAAATCGTTGTCATCAATTGTCTAAGAAGTTAATTGAGTAATACCCTTTTGAAGATTGCAAACAGCTTTGTAAACATTTAATTAAACCATAAAAGCTTTGTAATGGGACGGGAAGCAATGAGCAAGACTATTATGAATTTGTTCATGCATAAAACAAATCGGAGAGGGAAGCCCATGATTCTGGGTGCCAGACTTCTCTAACCAGTGGCTTCCTTGTCTGTCTTGGATTCCCAAGGAAAGAGAGGCACAAAGTCATCCTTTCGAGGAAGTGATCTCAGAGTCAACAGGAAAAAACAGGAACTTTGGGGAAGGCTCACTGAGAGCAAATAAAAATGCAACCGTGCCAACAGAGTTTTCCCTGTTTCTATGTTTTTGTAGCTGCATTTTTCTCTTCCCTGATGACTGTAATTCCTAAGGTTTTTACTTAAGCAAGTTAAGTTGGTAAAAGCCTGTGTTTAGGTGATTCCCAAGTGTTATTTCTGCTTATGTTGGTGGGGCTTTTTTTGTGGTTTTTTTTTTTTTTTTCCTGAAATTCTACAGAAGTAAGTTTAGCTGAAGAAAATCTGTTTTAAACTTTGTCCATACATGTAGTGGCATTAATTTCTTTAATCTGGATTAGCAGGTACCGTTTTACTTCACCCAGAGCAAAGGTAGGAACAGGGCAGGCCCCCGTGGCTACTTCTCTTTATTTGTCTGTCTGTCCGTCCCTTCAACTCAAGCAGCTCTGCTCAGAATGAGGTCACAGCACGGTGGTGTTGTTCTGAGCATTAACTTTTGTTCTAGCAGCTGTGCTGGCTGGCACCCATGCAAGGAAATTTAGCATTTCTCACTGTATTGGTACAACAGTATGATTTTTATTTTGCTCTGAGCCTAATGGGCATGTTCCGGCTTGTAATCATGAGAGGGCCTGGCAGATGAGCTTTTGAGATGCTTGTTCAAACTCTGGTGAGCAGCACCCTGCAGTTTTGTATGTTCAAACTAGCTTGCATGTAATTAGATTTTTCTCCTTCTGGTGACTATAGGTAGGAAGGCTTATTTCCTTACTAATTTAAAGCACCTTGTTTAGGTGTTCACGTTAGTCTGATGGCAGGGAACAGAAAAATCTGATGTTTAATAAGCTGACCCTTTTTTACCAGTTTTTAGGTATGTGAGGAATGTAAGAAATCTAGTCACAGATGTGACCTGTACAAATACAGGTAATACAAGTGAAATTAAAGCAGTGGGTTTAACTTGGTGTCTTGTTATAGCTTGCAAAGCAGTTGTCTGCCAAGAGGAGTATTCTGTGACCCAGTGACAATAAACTGACACAACAGGTCACAATTGAGTTACTTACTATTTGATTGCTTAGTCTCTCTATCCTGCAGCAGCTGTCATGATAGGAGAGCATCTTGTAGTATCTTGATGCTTTTTGTGCTGAAAGGCTAGTGTGAGCTGTCTTGGGAGAATTTTGTCTCATATCAGAGCTATAAACCTTATCTCAGTAAATAGAATAAAGCTGGCTAATCATCACCGACTTTATGTTCTTTTCTTTCAGGGGATAGGCTTGAAAAGGTAATAATTTCTGTCAACAATACAAAAAGCATCTTGGAGAAAATAGTCTTCATTACATATTTGTAAAGATAAGTAACCTTTTTTTAGGATACGTATCAGCTGTATTTTCATGTAAAGAGTACAAGTATGGCCTGTGTAGCTAGCTTGATGGATAGCTCTATACCTGATTATTCATATCTCAAGATGATGCTGTTACACAAACCTCCTATGGAAGTCTGTGGAAGTCTTTTGTTGAAGACATCTCAGAAAAGTCAAATTCATTAGAACCATCATCGACAAATGGAAATAACTTGTGTTCATTATGTGGCTCTTCTGAAATGGAGGGCTGCCAGCTGGAGACAGCCGTATGTATGTACAAGACTGCAGCTGGGAGAGCAATCTGAATTCCTTAAAAGCAGCTAGATGGTGCTTCTACTTATTGCAAGATAAAGCTCAGGAGCAGGGAAATATATTGTTAAATGGCAAGAAAAGGGTCATGCTTGGAAACAACTGCATATTAAAGTAGTAAGTCAAAATGAGCATTATGGCCAGATCTCATGAGAAACTGTGGGATCCCCATGTGCAAGTCAAGGACAGATAGAAAAAAACCTGTACAGGACCAAAGTGACTCTATTTGCATCCAGAAGCCTGAGCATAATGTTAGTTATTCACAGAAAATCAGGACTTTCTTCAGCTCAGTATATTTGGACATTTAATGACATTTGAATTGGCACACTGAAGCAGGTCTTTGAGCCCAAGATGTTCTTTCTCAGCCTTTCTTAATTGCTTTATCTCTGGACTTCTCAGTCCTTGCTTTCCCCCTTTTATCACTTGCTCCTGCAGAGTCCTTTTACACAAGTTTCAGCTATGTTATTCACTCCAGTGATCTTATTTGGCAGCCATTCCAAAGAATGAACTAGTTTCTAAATGAAATAGTTCTGCTTCATTTGTTTCCTCGTGCTTGTATCTTCTACCTTATGAACTCTACAGTACTACACACAGGTTATCAAAAGCTGCTCTATTAAATTATGCATTAACCAGCAGTATATGTTTACAGTGTGTGTATTTAATGGC
Source organism: Psilopsiagon aurifrons (assembly GCA_025447955.1). Taxonomy (NCBI): domain Eukaryota; kingdom Metazoa; phylum Chordata; class Aves; order Psittaciformes; family Psittacidae; genus Psilopsiagon; species Psilopsiagon aurifrons. Next base: position 10,338 of record JAOEHY010000633.1, on the reverse strand, counting down.
ACGATTTCTCAAACATCACACGGTACAAGAACAATAGCTCAGGAAAAGTATGTTGTTATGAGGTAAAAACCTGAGCTAATCAGGATTAGTAACTGCATAAGATAAGATGTTTGGATAGACCAGCATCTGGAGTTTACAGACTATGAAATACAGCCTGTCTTCCCCTTTCTTTATATGAGAAAACACCTTGGACTCAGTTGGAGTTTTGCCTGTGTAAGGTTATAGGGTTGGAGCTTTTTTTGCAGCACTATAAAAGTTCAGCTGTGCAAAATTATGTATTTTGGAATGTTTTGAACATTTTTATAACTGTTGATATTTGATGAATGTTTTAGTGTTTTTCCTGACAGTGCAATTACCTTTATCAGCATCACATTAAAGGGTTGCTGAGAGTAAATGATGAATATTAAACAGCCAAATGTTGCAAACCTCTGAGAAATATAATTAAAGTGCTTTTGGTACCAGATTCATGAAGAGATTCATAAGAGAACCACCCATTTATTTGCAAGCTACATGAGGAAATAGAGGTGTGTGCTTGTCCCTACTGTTCTATTAATTTGTTTTGGCTGTATTGAACTGGCATCCAGGCATCCAAACCAATCCACGTCCCTGTTCTGCTGGCTATTAGTACCTAGACATGAAAGCTAGTGCTATAATTCTTTAGTTCTGGATGGGGCTAGTTATGAATTGATAAGTACTTTACCAAGCCTAAATGAGATGGGAAGCTAGCTAAGTTCTTTTGATTGCAGTGTGATGTCTTCATCTGGGTGACCATTACCGATGTGAGACTCGAGGAGAACTTTAACTTCAGAAAATGATTTTTCATTAAAAAATAAACAAACCAACCAACAAACAAAAGCAAACAAAAGGGCTGACTGCTTTCTAGCTGAGCTCTTTCTATTGTTTTAAATAAGTTTATCACAAATGGTGTAAATTTTGTCACCGCTGTTCTACTTGGTATATTTGATCCAAACCAAATCTTGGCCTAGCTTGTTTCTGGCCATTCCTGTGTTCCTGTAAGACACAACTCCCAGCCCCAATAGTGAATGTTGCAGGACTTAATATTTTGAGGATGAAGACAAGAAATCAAATGCCATTAGTGTTGTGGATATGTTGTGGGCACTAAGGACACTGGTTGACCCTGCTCTAGTGTAGATCATGTATGTGTCAATCTTATAGACTGGCAAATTATTCTGGCAGGCTTGGGTCAGGCTTTCCTGGTCCAGGGCTAGTCATGACTTTGCTCCTTGAGTTGCCAGTTTTGGTACTTGTCTTTCAGCCATGCTTATGGAAGGTCAGTGTAGTACCCTTTAGTGTGTAATCTGGGAAGCAGGCACTAATCCTCATATAATTTTGTTTGAGTGCTGTTCTACTGCCCTTCTCTAGTCATAACGAGTTTCCCATTTGGGGAACTGCAGTTGGATCCAGGTTTTGAGGACTAAGGATGTTGGTTTTACTCAAATCCAAAAAATGTCTTAGTTTCTGTGAAGTTGCATGGGATCAGCATCCTGAAAATGTTGTGTTAACCAGAGCCATCAGGAAAAAGTCTTCCGGGAGGCATATGAGGAAGTGAAAAATGGAGCTTTAACTGGAAAATAATCCAGAATTTCACAGTGGTCCAGATATTGGAGATGTAATGGAAGTGCCCATAATGCTCAGTTGTTTTCTGGCAAGCATTAGTTTTACTACTTCACCCCAAGAGGCTGCTCTTCAGGGCCAGTCATGCACCAGCCTGAAGTTATTATTTTATGACCCTTACTTGAAGTGACATCTCTTACTGTGAAAGACTAAATAGTGCTTTTTAATAATGTTTTTAATTTTTTTTCTTTAAGGAGTACCCTGGACGTGTTGTGTGTAAGGAAATTTGCCAAATGACTCTGTACAACAGCTGTAGCAAAAGTACAAGCAATTTTACCACTTTGAAAACAGGAAAAAAAGCTTGTGTGTTGCATCATTCTGGCTGGGAAGTGCTCAAAGTTATTGTGACAGGACTGTATTTTGAGCAATTGTTGGTGATTTGTTTTTTAGCACACAAAGAAAGTAATAAATCTGTCACCCTGAAAAATCAGGTTGTGACCTAAAGGAAGGAGCAAATTGTGGCTTTAGGTAAAAAAGAGTGACCTGTCTATGAGGGTCATTTATCATTATAGCAAAATTGCTGGTGCTCTCCTAGCTGACCAGGAAGAAAGGCTGTGGTAAGCAGAATCGAGGGATGCAAGCATCCGAATATTTTTAACTGATCAATATATTCAGGATTTACAAGCAGCCAAAAACCTGTCAGCATGCAGAATAAGTGCACCGTGCATCTGTTCTGAGAAAGAAAACAAGGGAGAATGGGTTTAATTTGGCAATTAAAAATTAAATACATTTTAGGTTTGGCATAAATAGTTTAATTCAAAACTGTATCTTAGTACAGATGCCCTTAAGAGCAGTCTGTATGGCAGTAAGAAAATGGGTATCAAATCAAGCTCCCAAGAAGGCTAAAAGCAGTAAATATGCACCAACACAAATTTCTGCAAGGTGGTAAAATTACTTTCTAGTACTGCTTGTGGCACATGCACTGGGTCTCAGAACTAGCTTGGGATATGCGGTTTCATTGTTTGAATGCAACAGTCCTAAACTGGTTAGGATTAAAAAAGAAACAAACCCACAAACTTTTTCTTACTCCATCATAATTTTTCTACATTATCCTATATTTAAGTAGTCCTACATATGTCTTAAAAAAGAAAAGGATTAGCAGAACACAGTTAGTGCCACAACTGAGGTTGGGGGAGATTACGTCCATTGCAAAGGATATATTTGATGAATTAAAGTCTGACTTTCAAGGAATGTCATCTGAATATGTTTCGTAAGTACCAAATCTCTCTTGGAATTAAAAAATACTTCTGGTTACTTCTGGGAAATATTTTCCTGCCAAGTCTCTCCTAGTTGTAAAGTTTCACTTTAATCTGTTTTATAGAGTTCACAAAGGCATAATGAAAGGATAAGGGAGACACACACACACACGCACACGCACACACACACACACATGACAACACAGAGACCAACACAATTTCTTGTTACAGTAATTTTCATGCCAATTGCTGATTTCTGCTGATTGCCTTATTGAAATAAAGTCTTATCAGACCAGAACATCCAATGCTAAACCCAATTCTGACATGTTTAGGAAAACAATTATGATTCAGACTATCACATATTTTTAGACATTACCAGTATTATACTATATAAAGAATGCTTAACAAAGCTATTTTAATACAACTTATGAGGGCATTTTAATATATCAAGGCTGGTGAGGCACTGTACACTTTCGCTGCATCATAAAGACATAAAAATAAGGTAGAAGGTGTACCTTAAAAATAATAGTAGTTTAATAATAGAAAAAAATAGTAGTTTATAATATGAATTTAATGCACACTAAAAGTATTCTGTTCATGATGACTTTATTTGGGAAGTCATTTGAATATAATTTTAAGCATAAATATAAATTCTATTGATTTAGTCAGGCATGGACTATATGGTAGTGCCAAAATCTGGCATAACTGCACCCAAAGACCTTGTCAGATCTTACCACTGCAGAGGTCCAGACTGGACTGAAAGTCCTTAATTGAAATTTCATGATTTATGCTCTAAAAAGGTTATGCTTCTTTCAGCAATTCCTCCTTTTTGAAAATTCAACAAAATTGCTCTGGAAAAAAGTATCCTGAACTTCTCATAACAACACTTTCATCTCACAACAACACTTTCATCTCACTCCTTCCTGAAGTGTAGAAAGCGACCTTTATCTTGATAGTATGATTCCCCCCAACCACACTTCTAATTAAAAAGGAAATGGAAAAGCTCTGTCACCAATATATCTCAAACATTCTGTGCAGTATCAGCTTATAAGATGTAGTACCAATATTTGTGAATGTATGTGTGAATTTTGCCAAAATTTTGTGTCCTCAGGAATGTTGCTGCTGCTTTCTTTTTTGCAGTAGTTCTTTGACACATACTCATAGAATAAACTAGATAACTCTCCATGTCAGATTTGTATTGAGTGAAAAACTGAATTAACTCTTTTCCACCTGAGTCTCGAACCCAGGAAAAAAAAAACCTAGTCATAAGTTATCAACTGAGGTCAGGTGCGCAGAAAAGCTTTTATCTATTCTTTTAATTTATCATATTATGTTTCTGCTTTTTTGCTTTCATTAAACTATTATCAAAGATAGGATTCCAAAGGTGTCTTTGAACATTTTCGTTGCAAAGTCTAAATTCTGAATTTAGAAAAACTTGGCTAAATAAATAATAGAAAATCCTGGCTGAAATTTAATAGTTAGGAGATATGTGATGATAGACTTTTTCTAAATGAGGTCCTTGCATTTGTAGCTGATTCAGAATGTGGATAAAGGTCTGTAAAGTGATAAATGTGTATGTTAGACTTTTGTAAATGTATTAGCATAAAAATGTGGAATTGTTCTGGTGTCTGTCTTTTTGTATCTGCAGGCTTCCTATTGCTCAAAAAGTGTATTACATCTTCTTGAGCTGGGTCATTATGTTTTCCCTTGAGGTTTGAGATTGGGCTACCAGGACTGAAGGGTCTGGTCCACCACTCAGCAATATCAAGGAGAGGCTCTCCTCTTCTCTTGCAATTTACACTTCACTCTAACCAAAGCCACTGCAAGTGACACAATAACTTAGACTGCAGTGAAAATTGCTACTTGGGAAACTATGGAAGCAAGAAGCCAAAAGTAAAAAAAATTGCTCTAGAACAAAAATCAGGTTGTTTTGTCGAAACTAAAGCATGGAGTCCTGTAGTAGTGTTTCTTTTGTTTTACTCCTGTTGCCAGCAGAGAATTAACACTTTTTTTCTTACCCTTCCAAATGCCTAATAGTGCCTGTTTTCCTCACTCCTTTGATACTGGCCATCACATTTTCATAATTCTTTCAAATTTGATTGAAACTAACTTGTATTTAAACCAAAAAATAAATATAAGTCATTGTAGGAAGAACAACAGAAAGATGGAACCCCTCTGCCAAGCAAACAGATCTGAAACTATGGTATATAGTTATTCCTGTGCTGAAATAATGGTTTCTTTCCCTAATACCTTAATATTTCATTTTTAAGCACATCTTAAATGATTATATATGGCAAAATTTCTAATTACGACAGTGAAGTAATGCACAAGTAGAGAAGAAACCTGTGAAAAATAGCGTCTGTGTTTATAAGCTATTTCACCATAAATACAGCTGTCTTTTGTTATTTTGGAATGGATTTGAGGGAGGCTTGTCTGGAAAAGCCACATGAGACCCTCTAAGCAATACTAATAGTGTTCTGTCCATGAGGTGCACTTTATATTCAATTCAGTAAAGATCTATTGTACTTTTGTCTGCTTCAAATATTCCCTTAAGAATGAAGTTTACATTTTAGAAAGTGGCAAGATATTGAATTTGCCATGAGGTCATAACAAGTTGTAGGCAGCAATGGAAGGAGATATATCTACTCTGCTCTTGTGAGACCTCACTTTGAGTATTGTGTGCAGTTCTGGTGTCCTCAACATAAAAAGGACATGGAA
>JAOEHY010000630.1:0-19371 GCA_025447955.1 Psilopsiagon aurifrons | reverse complement strand
AGCGCGGCGGGGGCCTGGGCCGGTGACAACGGGGAGCAGGCGGCTGAGCGCGGCTCCTGGTGCCAGCGGTGAAGGGCTTTGGTGCAGGGGCCGCTAGGGAAGGGGGTGGTCGTTAATGGCTCGCATCGGTGCCCGTTATGTGCTGGCTGGAGCGGAGGCGGTCTGGGGCTGGTGCAGTGATTTGCTAGTGTGGATTTTGCCGGCAGCCTGCCGCGATATACAGGCCTGTGCTCTGTTGTCTAACCCTTATTACAGAAATAAAGCGTGTGGTTTTGTGGAGGTAATAAACCCTTTCCAGAACGGCCTGAACTGTGTTGATGTGGTGACACCTGCAAGCAGCTCACAAGGACGGTACAGGCAAGTGCCGCCTGCTTTATCTGCCTTTCTGCAGCGTTAAATTTGAAAACTAACCAGGAGAATGTCACTGCCAATGCCATTAACTGCTCTGGTACTGATGTGCAACCTGTGCTCAACTCTACACCACCCTGCTGCATTGCAAGCAACGCAGGAACTACTTTTAAGGTATCCTAGGTAAGCTGCGCACACTCTTCTGCTAAAGCAGCTGTCCTGCGGTCCCAAATCACTATTCCAGATATAAAAGACCCATCTGCCCATACTCACATGCCAAAAGGGCCCACCCTCTCTTAAAGGTGCTTTATAACCAAGGAGTCTTTCCAGTACCAAACTCTAGTGTGTTGTGAAGCCAAACTGCTGGACAGGATGAAATAAATTGAAATGAATGCCAGATTCCACATGGCGGGGGAGGCTGCAGTGAGCTGTGTCAAACATGGGTCAGCACAATCCCCCGCTCCTTATTTTAGCTGAGACTGCTGCAAAGAGCCCAGTGATTCGCAGGGGACACAATTAAGGGGTTTTTGGAGGCAAGGCCAGTGATATTAATTGGCCTCAGAGCAGCTATGCTCTTGCATTTGTGAAGGACAGAGGCATAGGTTGTAGGGAGACAAGTTACATATTTCATTAGACCAGTTGATGCAGCTGGAAGATGCTTTGGCATAATGTGCTTTTCTCAAACCTCTGATTTTTTTCCCCTCCCAGCTGCATCAGTTGATTTAGTAAAAGATGTCACTTTCCCTCATAACCCTTCCCTTCTAAGCAGCACGTGGGCACTGGTAGGAATCACATTCGTTCTGGACAAAGGAAGTTGATGGCTGGGTGTTTGCTCGGGACTGCACAAGTGCCTTGCAGTGTGATGGGTATGTGCTGAGCAGCATCTCACCCCTGCATCTTGTGATGGGCTATCAGGTGCCTTTTCAGACCTTGCAATCCCAAGTGAGTTCTGGGAGAACCACAGCAGTGCTTAATCAAGTACATATGGAGTGTGAGAGCAGACCTACAGCTCCTGCTGTGGAAACAGCAAAGATCCTGACTCTGAACAGGGGCTGGCATCAAGGCAGGGAAAGCTGCTGTCGATGTGATGAAAATGACTGACCAGTGTCCCCTCCCGCTCAGCCGTGCTTTGATACTGGTGCTAGAAGTACAGCTAGCACTTACTCATTGCAAGCTTCCTATACTGCATCCCTACACATCCACCTCCTTCCAGTGCCTGGCCCAGTGCTTTGCTGGGTTGGTCCTAGAGGTCTCCGTGGTCTATAACACATCCCTGTGGCTTCAGCATCATACATTTGTCTTGAATTTCAAAGAAATGACCTCTCCTACCACTAACCTTGCAAGTATGACAGTGCCTGTGGCAGAATCAGAGACAGATATAGATCTTTCCCCTCAATGCCCCCAGCACTTGCTAGTGTTGTTCAAAATGTCTTCTCTAAACGAAACACTGAAATTAAAGATGGCAAAAAATCTCAGCCCTCAATTCCATCTTGTCCGCTCATTCAGCACATAGAAGATTGCTTTGTCCTGCACAAGTTTGAAGTATCCCAATCAATAAAACGTCCATTGCTTCTCCTGGGGGATTATTCTCCAGCCTTATTACACATGTATAGCATGCCTGTATGGGAGAATTGACCAGCATAGCTCTCTCAGCTCTGCCAATATAATTCCCCGGTGGTGACAGTATATTCAAAAATGAAAGTGATTTATTCTCGAATAATCAGGTAGTTCTGTGATAGTTGTGCTGGTCAATCTCCCTAGGCAAAGCTTGTCTACAGCATGGCAATGGTTCTGACAAGCGCTTGGAGTAAAGGCTTCCCTGGGTGCAAAAGCTAACTGGCAGGGTTACTCTGCCGTAGCTATGCCTGCCTATCTGCCTCACAGGGATGCTCAGCTTTGGGGGTGGATGATTTAAAGTTGTAGGTGGTTCAGAAATTTCAGAGTAAAGGTGGCAATGAGCAGGTTATAATGCTAATTAAAGCTTTTGTGGCAATGTAGCCTGGCCTCCTGCACAGCACCAGGCTTGGCCTTCCCTGAATTAATTCCTACTTGAATTAAAGGTGATCTTTTTTTCTGAAGGGGAGAAATCAGTCTTGGTTAAAAATACTTCCAGGGACACTGAATTCAGTAGGGCACAAGCAGTATTATTGCAATGGCTGGTTATTTCCCACTAAATAATGCACACTCCTTTCCATGCTTGGAGTGGCCTGGTCCAAGATTTCAACCTCTTTTACAAGCAAGTGCTTACGGGCAATTGAAGCTACCTTTTAACCTATTCATTTTGAGAAGATAAATACATTTCACTTCCTCACAAAGCATGTTCATTATGCTGTAGCAGCAGCAATTCACTTCCTTATGTGGACAAGACCTAAGGCTTTTCCTGCCTGGTTATATATTAACGTGATAGCAGGTATTGTGAAAAGCTAGCACAGGATTGTTTCTGGCTGAGGAGAGTGCTGCTTTATGTTCCCCAAGTGCCTTCAAAATAAACAATTATCCCTAGTGGAGATCTGAAGCTGGAAAATAAGCAGCCTTGATGGGTTCCTGTGTTGGGAAATCTGTCTTGGTGGTAGTATCCATGTCCCCATGTCCTGCAAGGTGCCTGTCTGCCTGCTGGCATGCACAAACACGTGCGTGCACTCCTGCATCTTATTTAATCCTTTCCTATGTGAATAGGAAACCTTTTAAAATATGCTCCTCTGAGGGGAGAGTTCTCCCCTTCTCCCTTAAATTATGTGACCTACTTGAAAGCAAACAAATCGTCTGATAACCAGCAGCCTGGCTGATGAAATAGTAACAGGCTTTGGGGATATAGGTCAAACTTGGTGGTGAGACAGCATAAATTGCACTTCCTGGCTACACAAGAGACCAGGATGTACCTGCCAGTCTATTAGTGTGATAACAGGCCCTTTGTAAGTCATGCAGGGTAGCAAATGAAACAGCAGAAAACATTGCCAGGATTTAGTGTTTCTTGGTCTTCAGGAAGACGTTTCTGGGGTTAGAAAGAGGGTTTGTTCCTCTACCTGGAATGGGACATGGCAAGAAACCAGATCACAAGTGAGGTCATTGCAGTGTATTTAAGTTTATTGTTCCTTATGTATATGGGGATCTCATTTCCAGTTAATACAAGTGTCCCTGATGCAGACATTTGAATTATGGAGTTTACAAGTCAAGACACTAATCTAGCTTTACTCATGTACACACACACGTATATACAAACACACAAATATACAAGTATATGTATACCTGGACCCATGCATACATGTTGTGTCTGTTGACTCAGCCTACATGCAGACAGTGTGACCATACAAGGGCATCCAAGAAGGGACCAACACTCAGGAGGGTTCTCCTGTCACAGCAGTATTACTTTACTGGACCTGCTGGTGATTCCTCTGCTTTGCTGTGTATCTCAGCAAAATTAGCTTGAGCCTTTGAAGTTTCACATTTGAACTGCAAATATTGCTTGGTAACAACAAATCTCAGCTGTCACGCCATATTTGCTGATAATTAATACAGGAGAAGGAGGCCAATGCAAAATCTAAGCCTGATTTACCAGATCATAACAGCCCAATTGGGTCTCTTTCTGCTGGTAGCAAATGTGAATTAGGGTGAGAATAGAGTAATCTGTTAAATTGTCCCCAAATATCACCCTTTTCCAGGACCAGTGTGTCGCATTATGATTCAGCATCTTTCCTGACTCTCTCTGGTTCACAGAGAAATGGTCGTGGCAGGGTAGTGCTGCTGTAGCTCTCTGCTGTGCAGGATAATAAATGTCTCTGCAGTCTCATCGTGGAAAAACATGGAGCACCAATGTGGAGGTGGCCTGGTGTCACTGCAAAATGGGAATAGTTTTGGTCCAGGTGGATTTATTAGCTGTGGTTCTGTGCCAGCTTTGTTGGCCTAAGCTGTTGCAAAGATGCTCCAATACCTGCCCATGTGCCATCCTCCATCACCAGATGGAGAGAGCTTGGATCCAGCTGCACCCAACTCAGGCACCTTCCCGGACCCCAGAACATGCGGGGCTCATGCAGAGACTGCTGGAGCTCTGCCCAGAAGGGGCTCATTCCCAGCTGGATCCAAACCAGCCCTGTAACTTGATCAAAACCAGCAGTGTCTGGGCTCTTCAGCCTCTGGTTGCCTGGTGCCAGCGTGCTTGGAGCAGTCATGCTGACTCATCTCCCTTTAGAGGCAGCAGGGTCCAGCAGGACCTCTGCGAGGGCTCTGTGCCGTATCAAAGCAGCCCAGGGCTTTGCAGACCCGAGCTGTTGCTGGAAGCAGTGCAGGTGCCTCATCAGCTAATAAACTCAGCTACATCTCAGACCTCCTCTGCATCTGGTGCATGCTTAGTCCCCAGCCTGGATAGTCTGACTGTGGGGTGTGTATGTGGAAGAATAGTGTGTAAGAAATAGCTAACAAAGGTTTCTTCTGGCTCTTTTTCTTTCCTGGTTTCCTTAGGATTTTGGCTTGACTGGGAGCCTGCTTTGACCACGGCAGTGAGTGAAGGCCAAGTTCCTTCCACCCCCAGCTTACAGCATCACAGTGGCAAATATAAGTCTGGATACTTCCCCTGCCCCGCTCCCCCGGTGTAGAAATCAAGCTTTGCCTGAAACAGACACACTTTAGACCCCACTGAACATCTGCACCAGAGGTGCTGCGGGAGTGGACTGGATCGTAACGTGTGGTTGTGGCAGAAATGACACTAGAGGGCAGGGCTCGCACACGGTTGGAGCCTTTGCAGGCAGGGCTGGGGACAAGCCTGGGGCTGGACTGGGGAGTACTGGGGAGAAGCCGGGGCAGGATTGGAGCTGGACTGGAGGGGACTAGGGCGAAGGGAGCCCTGGCCTTGCTGTCCCACTTCGCCTGCCCACTTGCAGCCTCGGGAGGCAGGAGCGGGCGATACCACCCAGTGAAGGCTGTAAGCTCTGCAACTGGTGTATGGGGTGTGTGAGGATGCTGAAGCATAGGGCACTTCTCCAGATGCCCATGGTGGGCTTTTCTGCTAAGCACTTGGCCTCTGACACCATCCCAGAACGGTATCAAATCAGACCCCAAGGGTCCTGGTGCCAGGAAATCACACACAGAAATCACAGCACGGCACAAAACACCAGAGATTATAGACACTGTGCAGTTCTGATGTGTTTCCCACTCACGCCCCACTCCCCACCTCATCCCAGTGGGATGCAGCAGCCTCTGCTCCCCACCCACACCAGGCAGAAGAAGCTGGCAGGGACCTGACCACCCGCACAGCAGAAATGACTCAACAAGGCAGGAGCAGAAATGACTCAACAAAGCGTGGTGAAAACTGTCAGCCTGCGGCAGCGAAGTGAACAGTGAGCTAGGTGTGAGGAAGCTGTTGCTTTGTCCCTCTGGCTCTGCGGGAAAGGGATAACCTCGGGGGAAGGTATCCCTGTGCCCTTCCCAGGGTGGCCCCGGTTGTGAGGGATGGCTCCACTTGTGATGGCTCGAGGGCAGCCTAGCCACAGCAATGCTGAGCTGCCTGTCTGCTATGGCCAGGTCAGGCAAGGGAACAGCATCCCAGCTCCCGAGGAGCAGGGCTGTGATTTATGAGGCAAGCCCTTGGAAACTCACCGAACCCAGTGCTTAAGTGCTTCTGAATGGCAGCATTAATTACTATTAAAAACACACATTTATATCTCTCTCACCTGCTTTAAATCCTGTGAAATTAGATTCCCTACCCATCCCTTCCAGCCTCAGTGGCAGCTCAGGGTGTTTTATAGGCCTATAAAGCCCTGCAGTACCTGCTGTCTGCATGGGCTCTTATTTACGAGGCCTTTAACAGGCTTCCTGGCTGCATCATCTGAGCCCCCTGATCATTCTGTGTTTGTGTACCTTGGAGGGATTGGTCCCCTCAGCCACCCTGCCGGCTCTTTCTCCCCATGAGGGGGATGCAGAGACCCAGCTACCTGGGGTGGGAGCAAGGCCATGCCAGGGATCCTAATCAAACCCATTTCCACCGTTTGGCTCAGCCTCTCTGGTTTTATGTAGAAAAGGGATTTAGCGAGACAAGCACCTCGTGACAGGGTTGTGAATGTCCTCATTTTCTTGTCCTTTACAGCAGAGTCATGCCAGGCATCAGCATCACCAAAAGTTACCCAGCACCTCCCAGGGCTGGGAGCTGAGCAGCCCCAAGTGCCAGATTTACTGAGCACAGGGACAGTAGTTTGTGTATATTTAAAGTCACGTTTGTGTGGGTAGGTCTTATGCAAAACCCAAATGTTTTTTCCATGGTGCATCCTTTCTTCTTGGAGGACAGAGGTGAACTATTTAGGTGTACCTTAAAATAGCCAGCTTTTCCCTAAACGACTGCATCCATTTTGCAGCTCATCCAACACTGAATGCCTTGATGGTGTGTTTAAAAATATACTGTGCTTTTAGACTGAGATGTGAACCCCATTTTCTTGGGGCCCTCAGGTCACAGAGGATGGGATGGGATGGAGGTGGGAGCTCCATTCTTCTCCATGGCTTTCCCATGCGATTCCTCTATTGCTCTCTTTGTCCCCCCAGCACTTCTGGGTCCTCAGACCTGCTGGAGACTGGCTGCTTCTCTGGGGAACTGGCCAAATTCGTGTGCTTGTGTCAGCTGCTGGGAGGAATTGATAGATACCTCTGCCTCCTGACTCCCAGGCTGAGCATGTTAATTTATAGATTGTATCTGTCACTCCTGATAAACGATATCTTACTTCCCTAATGCCACCTTCAAATTGAGTTTTTAAGGCTAGGCCAGGTGGAGAAACCAAAGGGTGGCTCTGCTTTCGCTGTGCTCTGGCTTCATTCTCCACGAAGCTGGCTTTTCAGGCAAGAGATGGATATGATGAGCAGGGGTCTCCCCCTGCCTTGGTGACCAAGCAGGCTGTGTCCACCCCAAAAAGGGCTCTGAGGCTCCCTGCCTGACTCCCCCAGGTGCTCAGTTGGCTCTGATGTGGTTTTGGGGAGGGCCAGATGGGACATCTCTGTGGGATGCCCCATCAGTGTCCTCCGTCCCTCCCTCCATCCCCACTGTGCCCTGTGAGCGCAGGAGCAGCTGGGTGCGCTGGATCAGGGTTGTCACTACCTCAGAACCCCTCTATTCAGCACCTGCTGCTCCCCTCACAGCATCATGCCAGGCCATCCTGCCCTTTCTGCTTCTCCAGCCAAAATGCAGGTTACTCGTGGAGCAGCATCCAACTTTCCCTGCCAGAAAAGCCATTTCTTACAGCCTGGTAAGGTTCAGGGCACATCAGGGCTGCACCCATGGGCTGCAAAGTGCTGTCTCACCTCCCTCCTGATGAAGACAAAGGGTCCAAAGCTCCTGTAGCACCTGCCCTGGTCCCTCGGAGGGGCCAACTGTTATCCCCTGCCCCTTGGAGGGATAACGGGAGGCAAGGAGGCTAACTTACCTGGGCTTAGGAAAGGGCAGAAGAGCTCCCCAGCAACATGAAGAAAACCATAAAATCCTTCTCCCAAAGCAATGCCCAGGAAGAGGGGAGGTTGTTTGAGGCCATCCTTGTGCTACAGGTTCCCCCCACATACCAAAGGGGGGTAACGCAGCAGGTAGCAGGTGCTTTTCATGCAGTGGAGCTCATCTCTCCAATGTCTGGCTGGTGTCAGGCACTGGGCAGCAGAGGTAGGAGATGCCTAACAGGGATTGATGGCTTTGGGTTTCTGAAGCCCACAGATGGTGGAGGTGGACCCAAGATCTTGCTAAGGAGGGTGCCAGAGCACCTGAAGCCAATGATGTACCCCTTGCCACTGTCTAGGAAAGTGGCATTTCCCTTTTTCTGCATGTTTTAGATGGGTTCTGCTGAGCATTCAGTGATGTGCCTGCACGAGCACAGGCAAAGCTTTCGTGAGGATGCTTCTCCAGCAGAAGAGAGGACTGTTTTCTGGAGCATAGCCAATGGCTTAGAGCTGTACACATGCGAGTAGCTTTGTTCCTTCTCCAGGGAGCTGACTAACAAAGTTAAGAGTTGGCCAAACAGCCAGGATTAAGCATATCATTGCTCTAACCCTCCAGGGGTTACAGTGGGTAAAGGCATATGCGTGAGACCTGTTTAGTTTGTTGTTATCAAGCCCTGGCTATTTTCTTGTTTCCAGCATGGAGTTTGCTGAAGCCACCTCTTTATGTGTGAGTGTCATGGCAATAACACAAATTAGATCAGCCCAGTGAATACCTTCCATAGGTGATGAAAGAAGGCAGCAGTAATATCTCACAGAGACATAAACCTTTCACTTAGGGTGAACTCTGAAACCCAATAAACCACCATCCAAACTACACCACATCCCTTGCCTGCTTTCCAGCAACCACAACACTCAAAATTTCCCTGCACAACAATCTCAGACGCTTGAGATTCCAAATCCTGCAGCACATTGGAAACTATAAATGATGGAGCTGGGAACAATAGACCACATTTGAACTTCCAATTAAAGAAATGCAGAGGAGATAGCTGTGATTTGACTCAGATTTAATTCAATCCAAGCTTCCCCCTTTCAAGGTTTGGTTTTTCCCCGAGCTGCTGCAGACTCTCCCATCCACTGCAGTGTGAGCTGCAAAACCAACCTTACTGCTGAATTTAGGTCAAGCTTGCCAGGGAACAGTACAGGGCCTTGGCTAATATGGATAGCATGAAGACCACATTGCAAATGCAAGACGAGATGCTTTAAAGCAGCTCTGTGGCACCTGAAGGAGCTGTGAGCAGTGGACAGGGTGACAGGAGCTGGCAAGGAGCACAGGGGAGCAAACATGCTCATGAGTCATGTCTCCCAGCACTACCAAGTTGAAACCCTCAGCATCCCTTTGGCCTGGGATCTTGGTACTGAGGATGTGTTACCCCAAACAGAGAAGAAAAATAGCTGGTTAGAGGAAGCCATGGCAGGGTAGAGACTGATGGGGAAGCCCTCTCTGCCGTTCCAGCTGACTGCACAGGAGCATTTTCACCACAGTTGTATTTGTACTTTTTAACCTCTTGCTCCTGATAGTGTGATGCTGGACAGCCGCACACCCAGAGTGTTAACAAGGGAATTGCAGGACCCATGAGAGCCTGGCATCCATGAACAAGTGGAAGGAAATGGGGAAAGAAGTCCCAAGCTCCCAGACCACTCAGAGCAGAGGGAAAGCAGGCGGGGGCCGACATCAGCCAGGAGCTGCTTCTGGATGTCCAGCCATGAGCCTGGGACAGTGAGGAGGAGAAGCATCTGTGAGGCTGAGAAGCAGGCTCGGGCCGTGCACAGGACCAGGAAGGTGGCTCACGGCTCCTGCTGTGGCACAATCGAAGCAATCCCCTTTATCTTCCTGTGGTCATCAATAACATAGAGTACAAGCAGCGAGAGGGCTGCTGGCAGAGCTCTAATGCACGGAGCAACTTGCACCTTGCAAATTATCCCATGGATTAAAGCAGAGAAGGGCCAGTTTATGCCTCACAGAGGAGCTGTTGCCTGCTGTAATGTAACTCAGGAGCTGCAGGGCTCCTCAGAGCAGCCTGTTTTCTGACAGCAGAGGGGCATCTTGGGGCATCACATTCCCACTGCCCTGTTCTGCATGTGTTAGCACAAGGTTCATGCAATCAGAACCAGCTGTTCTTTCTTATTTTTAACCCATATATGTGTCTTTTCTGGTAAGAAAAACTCCCCCTCCTAAGTAAGCATTCCTTCTTTGCTTCCACCTTTTCCTCACAGGGTATAAAGACCCTTCCCAACAGCGCACTGAACACATGCACTCCGATAACTCCTGCCCTGAGCCCCCTCCCTGATTCTCTCTGAGACCCTGGGTTGCCAGCTGAGGCAGACAGGCTGAAGAAAAGCAGCTACCAAAGGCTGGAGGGGAATTATCTCATGGCACAACCAGCCCTGCATTAACTGGTCCCATTGCAGGTGACTGGGAGGGAGAGGAACGAGGCCTGTTGATGTGTATCTTGTCCCCAGCTCATCCCTGCCTGCGCTTCCCAGTGCATTGGGAATGGCATCATCCCTATACCCTGGCATCACCAGCCATGCCCCTTGTTACTCACCCAGAACTGAGCCCCATATTCCTCAGCACATGGGTCCTCAGAGCTCATTTTGTGCTAATGGGGCTTCTGTGAATCTAATTGCCTGATAAATGTAATCGAAGCCTGTGGCTTACCCTGGCATTACTACCTGGAGCTGTTGACCCGAGTTAATGATAGCTAAAGCCCAGCTGTGGTGCCTCCTGCCCTTGCAGCATCAAGCACATGGGACTCCCAGACAGTCAGTGCCGAGCTCTGGATTGCTCCTGTGTTGCGTCTCCAGCCTAGAGAGATGCTCTGCCATGCAGCCCTGCTCATATAGTCCTTTAACCTGCACCTTTTTGTTTGTGTAGAATCTTTCCTTCACTCGTATGCCTGAAGGAGGCTCTTTAATGCATTTCTGCTTTATTACTTTTCCCTTTCAATTTACCTCTAGCTAGTTATGCTGTGTGAGACCAAACTCTCCTGCATCGCTTGCCATCAATACTGTATTGTTGCAGACAATTAGACAAAGAAACCACTCAAAGGATTCTCCAGGTAAGGCTACATCTCAAATCCTCCCATAAAACAGGAGACCAGATCAAGCACATCATCAATGAATGGAGCTATGTGATTGCAGAGCCAATGGGTTTGGGAAAGTGCTTCTCCAGCATTGCAAGGGGCTACTGGTAGGGTTAGGAATGTTACCCTGCAGCAGGATCACTTGAGCATAGATTTCATTGGTCATCAAGCTGAGCAGCAACCCCAAAGTATGCCACAAAGAGCCCAAATCTCTGCAGAGAAGGGGCTGGGCTGGGGGAGCAGAGTGATTCCTTGCTGATGTGGAGCCAGGCACTGTAGGGTGGTCAATCACCTCCTCAGGGTGTATTCCGATAGAAACCCAGTGGCAGTCAAAGGCTCTGGCAACCAGAATTATCCCTCCTTATAAGTGCAAGCTCTTTTGTTTGAAGTGAAGAATGCCAACAAATGAAATTATATCAGCAAAACCAGAGCATCCCACACTGAAGATATCCATACACTATCTGGAGTCTTTTCATCTTTTTTGTTGAACTGTTGCAGATTTGGAGCCTCCATGGTTTTCCACAACACAGCTGGGGCAGGTACCAACTACAGCCTTTGTCAACAGCTCATGTCCCTCCAAGAACATTTGATGCTCCTCTAGTCAAGGGGCATATGCCGAGAAGAAAGAAAAGCATTCTGGATGATCCTTGCAGAGATCCCGTAGCACCAGAGCACACATGGCCCAATGCAGGTTCAGCATTATGCAGGACAGAGCTGGTGCCCAAACACACTTGCTCCATCCCAACCCATCTCATCCCATTCCAACCCATCCTAGGCAGATAGGCTGTCATTGCTGCTCTTGTGGGCAGCTGGCCCTTTGCTGTCGCATCAGCCATGGGTATGCTGCCGCACCTCAGTCAACAGTCATGCTGCGTGCTCCCAGCTGAAACGCTGACCCAGAGCTCATGTCTAACATCCTCCCACCCCTGGGAGGCGTGGAGCCAACAAGCCCTTGCAGTGGGGATGTTCTGGGGTTGTCCTCCCCTTGGTAGGGAAAGAAGGGCTGGCAGAGCCAGAGCAAGCGCACATGCATTTCTTTGCCCCTTGGCTCCCACCAGGCTACTTGTTCCCTGCCCTTTTTGCTGGGCTTGACCACCTTATGGGCCCAGCTAGCGAGAAGAAACCAAACAAAACACATGGGGAAGGAAGGGGGCACGATGAAGCCCCTAGGCTGCAAACCACTGCTCTCCCCACTCTTCCTGACTTGCAGGGCTGGCCCCATCCTCTCTCAGGAGGTCCCAGGCTCTTCCATGAACTCCCTAAGCACCTGAGGGAGCTCAGTTCAGTGAAGTTCCCACCTGTATGGAAACCTCCTTTTTAAAATTTTTATTTATTTTTTTTTTTTTTTTGGTGGAGGCCTTTGAAGATGCTTGTTTCCATGGAAACATGCTTTAAAGGGTGCCTTTCCCCTTCCCTTTATCTTGAGAGCTTCTGTTGCTATAACGGCCACATCCGACTCCTCCCTTCTCCCCACCGCCTGCCCCACTACAGGATGCAGCAGGGCTTTGCCTTTGGGGGCCCTGAGCCCCCCATGGTCACAGCCAAAGGAGATGCTCATACTGCGGGCGGTTGGTGTCCCTTCTTGTGCCTGTACACGCTGGGTATGGAAGAGGCAGCCCACTAGAAGAGCATTCCTGGGCTATGCCACTGCAAGCCTCTTGCTTACGCAGCGGAGGGGCTCTGCCCCTCAAGCCCCATGGTAATGACTCCATGTGGTTTTCCTGCACCATTTATCCTAAAGGGCTTGACCAAACAATCCCCCTACAGCTCAGCAGGCAGCATTGTGGCTGAGCTCAAAGCAGCCTCTGCATTTAGGGTGCCTTTGACCTCTGGAGTGCCCAGCATTGGGCAGCCAAGGCTGTTTTCTTGTCTCCATAGAGGGCAGGGTCCCTCAGCTTGGTTGCAGCCTTCCCCAGGCAGTGGTGCAGGTAGGTTGGACACACTTGCTCCAGGAGTTCCCACCTCCAGGGCAGCCCAGCCCATGCCACCCAACAGGGAGCATGGCACATGTGGTCGCTGGCTGCTGCCCACCCACTGGGCACCCTGTGACAGCCCTGCTCATCTCATTGTCTCTGCAGACAAACACAGCAACTGACCTGTTTCTTTCCTATTTGTTTTGCAGCCAGCAGCTGCTGTGGCCACAACCCTGGATCCTCTGCAGTGGCTGAGTAGCCTTGAACTATGCTGTGAATCCTGCCCTGGCAGGCTTGGCCTTCTGGAATGGCAAGTCCAAGGTTACCAGTGGTGTCTTGAGATGGAGAAGTGAGCCATAGCATCCCTGCTTCAGCGGCTTGGCAGGGTCTGGGGTGACAGGGAGGAGGCCGTGCAGCAGTAGAAAGCAGGACCTGGACCACATCTATCTGTGCTGTGCTTCTCTGTCCCACTGCGCCTTCGGCCATCCAGGTCTGGGGGGCCACTTTCCACCTTGGCAGCCTGGGGCTCCCCACTCAGCTCCCTTAATGCCCTTCACTCCTGCCCTGCATCACCCCCCTCTTCTTCCACTCTCACATGTTGCCTGAGCAACATCTTCCCTTTGCGTCAACGTGCTGTTTGGGGACAGGGTGCTGCAACCCCCCCCCCATGTCCTGCAGTACCTCCAGGCACGATTCTAGCACAGGTGGGAGGAGAGGGGGCGAAAAGGGGGGCTGCAGCTCCCTCCCTGCTGGGCATGCACATGCCTGTCACAGATGGCTGCCTGCCTCCCACCCTGTGGCTTCGTCAGGCTCTTACATCTCTTGGCAGGATGGTCCATTGGGCAGGGATCCCCCAGTGCATGTCAGCAAAGCTGGTTCCAGTACTGGACATGGCCCAGCCCACACCAGCTTGGTGTGGAGCCATAAGGAGTGGCACAGTGCAGCTAAGGAGTATTCGGAGCACTTGGGGACAAAGGCAGGTTTCCCTCCTGCTCCCTGCAAGCCCTTGCCTGGAGCATCACTGTAGGAAAACAGCCCCCAGCTCTTGTCACCCAGGGTTTGCTGCTGCTGCTGCTGAGCCAAGACTGATGGAGAGCACATTGTTGGCTGCTGTCATCTCAATTAATGCAGCCCTGCTTGCTTTAGCAATTACCTGCCAGTGGCTCACAGCCACTCCAGCAGGAGATCTCCTGCCAGCGTTTGCAGCCGAAAAGGAGAAGTGGGGAGGGCACCTTCATCGAGCCTGGATGCTCTGAGGGATGATTCCCTCCCTGCCAGACACCTGCATGCCTGGGACAGACTCCCTGGATAAGGATGGGGATGAGCTGGCCACTGGAGAGCTCGAAGCGAACGCATTAGCCCCTGGCTAATGGCTCCAAGGAGCACAGTCACCCTGGCCAGAGAATGGTGGCAAGGCTTTCAGCACAGGCACAGGTTCTGTGGCTGTGTCCCATGCTCAGGGTGAAGCTGTCCATCAGGAAGAGATGTCAGTGACAGCAGCGCTCTGGTCCCCCATAGCCATCAAGTGCTAGCTGATGGGTGACAGCACTATCCAGCCACCAGGAGCAACCAAGCATCCTCAGAAAGGGGCACAGAAGCCACTCTGGCTTCTGCACTGACACCACAACCCCAAATCTCCCAGAGGCACCAGCCTTTAAAGAAGAGAGAAAAAAACATTTCTCCTCCATCAGGGCAAAAAGGGTAAAGAGACGCTCTTGGGTTTTTTACCTATATGTGACTTTCTAAGGCAGAAGAGAAAGCAGTCTTTATTTACTTGCTGCTTTTAGGGTGCACCAAGGTCAGGTTTTCAAAGCATTCGTCCAAGTGCTGAGGGACAGAGGCTTATTTGAAAGTGAAGTGAGGTGGGAGAGAGAGAAAAACAAGCTAAGCCTCTCCTGCCATCAGGAGCTGGGTTTGCAGACGCAATAGCAAGTCCTGAGAAAGGCACAGTAATGGGGCTACCCATGGAAGATCTTTCGCCAGATACACCCTCAGCAGCTCTCCAGCTCGCTGCAAGCCTCAAGACTTCCAGACCTTAAGACCTTGTCCCAGAATCCCACCTTCCTTCCCCATTATGGCTTGCCTGCATGGGCTGCAGCATGCCAAACCCATCACAAAACCCCTTCCTGGCCTGGAGCTCCACTCTCCACTATCCCTGCATCAGCTGAAGCTGTCACAGAAAGTCAAGTCAGGGAGCCAAACGTTATTCCAGAAGAGGGAGAAGTATCACCGGCCTTCTGCAGAGGGCAGCAGCAGCGGGGATTTAAACGGCCACAATGCAATTTCCTCAAGATGCTGAAGACTGTTACCAGGCTTCTCATCTAAACTAATTAGAGCTCTTTACATGGCATTAGTATTTGCTTCACACCATGGCAAGGTCTCATCACACTGAACTCGATCAGCGCAGTTTCCCCTTTGGATGTGCACACATGAAGGCTTTGTGTGTGTGTGCATGTGCACTGAGTCAAACAAAACACCTCTGCTGCTAAAAATCAGAGCTCATTATTGCTACCCTATTTACAACTGATCACCATGACCAGGAAGCTTTAAATGAGAGACTTGGAGTTACTTGCACATCACCGGGTGCTCCTGTGCCATGGTGGGTCCCCGAGCCAGCCTGAAGGCTGGGAGCAGGTGAGGGCAAGCTGCGGATGTGCTGTCCTCCTAACACTGGGCAGGGAATAGACTTAAAGAAATAGCTGTTTTTTTCCACCAAAAGCTGTCATGGGACCATTCAGCAATAGCTCTTTGAATGGTGATGCCTATCAACTCTCTTTGGCTTCATGGGGATGGTGGTCCTAGTGGCATGCACCTCCTTTGGGGTGGAGGACCGTGGGTGATAGGGCTGAGCGTGGTCCTGCAAGCAGCCATGGTCCCCTCAGCCTTGTCCTGGCCCTCTGGTGAGCAGAGAAGATCCAGGCTTGGCTCTGGGGATGTGAGATCCCTGCAGGAGGCAGAAAGCATCTCCAGAGACAGTGCCAGCAGCTTCCATCCTTGTGGTGGGTTTGTTCTACCACAGAAAAGACTGGAGCCAGCACTGACCACAGGGCTCCTGGGAGGCAGGTCACATCAGGAGAGGCAGCAGCAGGGTCCTTTTGGATGACAACCCACTGTGTCCCCACTGCTGAGAGGTTGCAGCCGAGGGGATGCTGTGTGGTTTTGCGATGACAAGTGAGTACCAGGCCCCTCACACAGGTCAGAGGTGCAGCAGCCGGACTTCCACAGTAGGATTTGGATGGAAGCCCCAGAAGATCAGTTTATACAAGCACCTGTGTGCTTTCCAACCAGCAGTTGTATTGTGTGCCTTGTCCCTACCTCTTATCATGCACAGAACCTAGATCTAGAAAGGAAATGCCAGCTTGTCCATCTCTGAGGGGTCAATGCTTATCGCTGCCAGTGCTGTATAAAGTAATGCCATGCATTTTGGGCATCAGAACTGCAGAGGGCCAGATAGCAGGGGACTAATTGTGAGGCATTGAGCTCAGGCTGGGGTTCACATAAGTGCAGAAAGTCAGGGTAGCCAGCTGTGTGATGCTGTAGGATCAACCACACCAGAGTCAGCTGGGACTCCAAAGAGGCTCTTCTCCTGCTGTGTTTTCCACATCTTTCCTGCCAAGGATTTCCTTGGCCAAGGGTCTCAGTGCTGCTGACCCAGAAAGGCTGAAACAGAGCTACCCTGTTTGGGGAGGAGGGTCTGACAGCAACGGATGTGCCCTGCCAGCCTTGCAGGGCTGGCTGCTGAGTGTGGATGCATCTGACAGGCCTGTGCTGACACCAGATTGATGTCCTTTTTGTTCCTGATAAGGATCTGAAGTCTCCTCTGGGTTCCAGCAGCAATTCTTTTATCCTTCCTGATTGTGGCATCCGAGCTCGCAGAGTCCTCGGAGATGCATCAATCGCGGAGCTGCAGGCGCCGCGGTCGCTATCGGCAGAGATGATGGAAAAGCTACAGGAGCGGCTGTCATTTCTCCCTGTTTGCGTTTTGTTCTCGGCCTATCAGTAGGATGTTTTGCACCAGACACCTATCAATCTGCTGCGGGGGAGCCCAGCCTTGTCTGTGTGCCTGATGCTGCCGGTGCCTGCCTGCCTGCAGCCTGCCCGTGGCCAGCCTGCAGTGCCCGGGAGCTGCCTATCCTGAGAGCGCAGGGCTCCATCCTGGGGACAAGGGAGCGGGCATTGGGATGCAGCCAGGGAGCTCAGTGCCTTGTGCTAGCCCCACCTGGCCTTTGCTGCTCCCTTCCTTAGGACTTTGTTTCATCAGCTCCCTTCTTTGGGCCGGCCTAGATGTGCCCTGCAGGTCGCAGGAGATGATGAGGAAAGGGCACTGACAGCAGGTAAATGCATCCCATCCTCTGGATGAGGGGCAGGCACGTAGCAGCCTAAGTTAGCCCCCCAAGACAAGCTCTGCAGAGCCCAGAATTAGGGCTGGCATTGAGGACTGCACTGGGCGCTGTCGCATTCACCCTCTGCCACCCCAGAGTACTGCCCCGGGCTGCAGCCCCACGCAGGGTGAGACAAGCCCATCTCTGATGCATCAGATCTGATGGCACTGGGGAGAGGAGGTCACAGGAACATTAGTGTCAAGGGACACTTTTAGCTCCATGTAATGAGATAGAATGACTCAGAAAAATACCCCAAAACCCTAGGCTTGATTTGCCTTCAAAATTCTCAATTCTCAAAAAAGAACACTCATGATTCAGTTTTTACTCATTCTGAGCAACAAGACCTCCAAACATTTCATTTCAGAAAGGAGCTTCCAGACCATCATGGAGTAAAGAAGGGCGTGGAGTCTGTGATGCTCCCAACCCCTCCTGGGCTCTGCTGCTGGCATTAACTGCCCCCAGCCCACAAAGGGAGCAGCTCCCAAGGCCCCAGTGCTCAGCATTCAGTTCACCCTGCTCTGTGATGGGTAGAGACAAGATGAAGACAGGCACTGAGTCCCATTTAATGCCACTCTCTATCCATCACTGAGCTCACTGGCGTATCTTGCCTCATTACTTTAAAACCCTCAGGGCAAGACGACCTGTCTGCCTATTCCTGCCCTCTGCAGGAGTCAGCATGGAAACTAGGCACCTGCAGAAACCCAAGTCCTCCCTCAAGGTGGCCAGGGAAGGTCACTGTCCCCTTGCTGCTCCCTGTAAATGGCTAGAGAAACATTCAGTGCTCATCCCATAGCCAGCAGGCACCAGCCATTCAGGACCAGTCTCCCTTGCCCTCCGCCTGGCCCCATCAGTGCTTCCACCTCCAAATGAACTGCCTCCCTTCCTCTTCCCAGCTTTGGCTGTGCTCCTTACCATCAGTGTCCCTCACCAGCTGCACCCAGGCATCCCACTGCTCTGCCAGTAGGGCTGAGTAGATGCCCTATTTCCTTCTGCAAGGTCCCAGTGGTTGGGCCAGTTGGCACATCAGTACTCGGATGGAGGGCACTCACCTTTCGCGCCTGCTCCTAGTTTGGTTGCGGTGTCTTCAGGCAGATGAAACACGGGCTGGGAAAGCAGACTATTTTTATGTTAAGCCTCATTTAACTCAACTGAGTGACATATGCTGCTTTTGGTGACAAACCTCTGCTTCCTGCCACACTTGGGCTGGGATTGCAGGCTGCCCCTAGCTTTTATTCCTCAGGCTAAAGCTTCTCCTGTCAAAGCCAAGAGCTGATTGCCCTGCTAGGTACCACATTAGAAAGCCTCTCCTGGTTGCTGGTGCAGAAGCGATCAAGCTGTCCCAGCACAGCAGGCACTTCAGCTGCAGCCTGTTCTCTTGGGGTACCCAGAGTCCAGCTCCATGTTAACCTGATTCCCCAGTGAAGCTCTTTCATCCAAGCCTGTGTTACAGCAGTGCTAATTAAACAAATACATCTCAATTCCAATGAAAATCTACATGTAAATCCTTGTGATGCTTCACAGCAGGCTGCATTTTAGCAGTCAGCTCTGCATCTCTTATGCCTCCTCAGAGAGCTTTAGCTACATGGTCAATGAACCTTAATGGGGCTGAAGCCTCCCAAGCTCTCCTGCCTGGGAGACAGCACTCTTGCTGTCTTCACACCCTGCCAAACCCAGCTCTTCATCCTTGCCTCCCTGCACAGGGCTGTGTACCAGGACGGGTTTGAGCATCTCATTGACTGAGCCTTGTTTTTGCCTTGTGCAAGAACAGGAGATGGACTGCCTCTTCAGCACGGATGAAACCCCCAGGTACAAGATAAAAGCTGAGCTGTGCCAGTCAGGCTCCATCTGCAATGCCCAGGGACTGCAGGACAACACATGGTATTTGCACTACACAGCCTGACTGTGCCATCCAGACTCCTCTTATTGTGTTTATTTGCTTTCCTCTCTTGTCTGGTGAATGAGCAGAGAGGGAAGAGAGAGAGGGTTTTTTACGTGTTTATAGATTCAAAGTAATTAGAAGTAGAAAGGTTGCCTACCTTTTCTTGGTGAAGATAAACTTCCTGAGAGATGGCCTTTGTGCTTGTTCTCCTCCTGTTCAACATCTTTGTCTGTGACATGGACAGTGGGATTGAGTGCGCCCTCAGCAAGTTTGCCGATGACACCAAGCTGGGTGGTTCGGTCGATACG